>QLOY01001387.1:0-26245 GCA_003313965.1 Megacollybia marginata
TCTAGCGAACGTCTCTAGCTTTCCAGCGATGTAAATAAGTCACTTATTACGCGTTTACCTCACATGAGGATCCGCGATGTCGATCTTTACGACTATCCGAACTCGGCTAACTCGGCTAACCTACTCGGATGTTTCAATGCGGATCCCTCCCGTGCTTCCGCTGGGTCTCTAAGTACGTCTTGTAGGACTAGTCGATATTCACTATACAGTGTATTCTTTCTTTAGGTGAATCTAGGTGGTAGTTTGATAGTCCGCGAGCCCTGTCTCTCGATCGGGTGTACCGTTCTTAGTATACCGCCACGGGCGCTTGTCTTAGCTTCGAGTCGGATACAATAAGGCAGTACTATCAAGTACTATCTCATTCGTCTCAACTCTGGTCTATATTTGGTCTATTTGAGTGTTCAGCGGGCTTGTTACTCCCAGCTACACTATAGAACGCTTCCAGCGGACGGTTGTACCTCCGCGGGAGTCTTTCCCACGTTTATTTAGAGGCTGGTAGTGCTGAATCGAAAGATTTCAGGTCTGGAACAAAAACCAGCCTATCAGCGTATCAGCGTATGCAGTAATCAAGCTGTCGCAATATTCTGTAAACCCATCAAAGTTGCATCTTAATGCAGCTAAACATGTTATGAAATATCTGGCAGGTTCCACCAAATATAAATTGGTTTTCAATGGCAAATCAACAGTGTTGGAACCGATCGCCTTCACTGATTCTGATTGGGCCTCTGATGAGGATAATAGAAGATCACAAACTGGTTACTTCATTAAGATCGCAGATGCAGTGGTTGTCTGGAATTCTCATAAACAGACCACTATAGCATTATCCAGCACAGAAGCCGAATACATGGCTCTATGCGATTGTTGTAAACAAGTTATTTGGGTTCAAAACTTGTTCAACGAACTTCGAGTTAAGTTCATTAATCACACAACACCAATAGTCAGTGACAATCAAGGCTCATTATTCATAGCCTTGAATCCAGTCGCTGACAAATGAACCAAGCACATCGATATATGTTTTCACTTTATATGAGAACAAGTAGAATTGAAACAAGTATCAATGATGCATGTATCGACCAAGGATCAAATTGCTGATATACTCACAAAGAACCTTGGACGCATACAATTCGATTATCTCAGGAAGAAATTAGGTATTACCTTTCACTAAGATACTGGTGAGGTCTGCTGTCTGAGACAGGAAGTTCACTGCCAGACACTTAGCGAGGGGGTGTGTTGGAAGTATCATAGTCACGACACTGTGTCACTCACGTGTCTGACAAGATCACTGACATTATACCGGAATACACACTATCAACCAATAGGAAAGATACGGAGGATCACATATACTCCTAGGTTGTTCCGTCCAATAGCATATGTCCCTCTGGGAATCTGCTTACTGTCTGCAGCCAATGCTGACTGATGTAGTAGATAAGAGGTAGCCCTGTGGGCTGAATTATATACACACGGACCATTGTAGTTGGTATATAAGCTGTGTAAGTAGTTCAGGGATAATTCAAGTACTTAGTTACTTTGCTTTAAGCCTCGCTCTAATGCTAGCCTAACAAGCACACCTCAAGCCTTTACAGAGTAAGTAAGACATTTACCCATTTACTTACCAGCCCTACCAGTGCATACACTATTCATACAACAACCATGCTGCAGGTCAGTGGTCCACCGAAAGGTGGGCCACATACTTTCATCATGAAGGACCTGCATTAGTGTAAGGCTAGGAAAGGTGGTAATGTTGCTGCCTACAAGATCACACAGAGTGCCGAAAAGCATTGTAGCACTAAAGCAAGACTCGGATGACTTTCAGGAGTTACAAGAAAATTCTGTCACTCCTGCGGTAAGTTACCCTGAATTTGGTGTTGGATGTTGTTATGAACTATTTCCTTAGCTCTGGCTGGTTGCCAGTGCTTCTTGCGACATCATCATTGCCATTTCCATGACCTACACTGTGAGTGACTCCACTATAGCAGACTCGGATACCTTAATGACAGAGTCATTTATTAGCTTACTCGACATGACACAAGGTTCAAAAAACCAGAGACTTGGTCACTAAGCTCATTCACCTAACCATTGAAACTGGCACATTAACTGCAAATAGCAGTTGTGAATGCCATTTTGTTACTTGCAGTTCTGGATAGTGACTACCATATGACACCTGCACTGATCTTGGCCAAGCTCTACTTCTCATGAAATTCAACAGGCATATAACATTCTCACATGAAGGAAGTGAATTTTGCAGTACCTCTTGGAATGCTGACATTGGCTCTCAAATAATCTTTGATACTCAATCTACTGATGCCGACTCTCAGCTCGAATGCATTGAACTTGGTACTTCAGACATAAGTCGGACGACTATGTTTGGCTTCAGCGAGGATAGAAAATCTGAAAGCGAACCGAATGAGAATGTTAAAAACAGAGTGGAAAAGATGTAACATTGGTAGCTTGACTCGGAGATTTACAACTCGTTGATCATACAGAGAGTGCTTGAACTAGATTCTCCTGAATGATGGAACATTTGCCTTTGTGACCTTTTGAGTGCCCAGCGAGCAAAAAAGCAAAGAGCTTGAATATCAAGCAATGCAACCGTTTGTACAAGTTCCATATAGAAACTTGAAACTCTTGAAACTTCGAATTTAGCTATGGGCCAGCCGGACCGTCCTATATTTGGGGAATGGAATGAGTCGTTCTGTACGAACTATCCCTTTGTGATCAAAAAGGTTCTTGCACAAGTACAATTCCAAGATGGAACACCGGCGGACTGACAAGGCAAGAAAGCCATTAGTTGCTAGACTTGTATAGCCACCGATCAATGGACAGTTAGACCTACAAAATGAGTGACTTGTTCCGTATTGAACTATACTCTCACGATGAAAAAGTAGTAAATGCAGAGAGGAACAACATACTGAGTAATTTATGGCTAAGCCATTATAACCCAACAACCAAGAGATAGCTGAACATCTTGAATGCCCAGATAGTATGTAACTCTGGCAATTTGTGCACTGCTTGAACTGGGTTCTGCTCAGCGCTAGTCGAACATCTGCCTTTGTGGAAAAAACTTGCCACAACAGACTTACGTTCCATTGTCCTTCTTAGTATTGAACTAGGAAGATCTTAAGAACCATTAGCCCTCAAGCTGTGATACGCTCTGTAGGGCTCCGTGTAAAAGTCCATACTTTCTAACAGCGACTTTTTAACCTGTTATTAACTCAGTTGTTCACTCGAGGGGTCCAGGAGGCCTGTTAGAAAGTGTAGTGGGGTATAAGTTGCTTTTCCAGCTACTGGCTGTATTTCACTTATATTCTGGCTTTAGGGGCAATTTAGGGGTGTGTTCAAGCAAAATGTTAAAGACTGAGATATCCATAGAGAGATTGTGGTTAAGTTGGCATTGGGTTGGCAGCAACTAAGAGTGGTCACACTGATGTCACACAAGATCAAACATTGACTCAGTTAGTTTTGAGCTTATATTGGGTGTATATATTGGTCATACTTACAGGTAAGAAGGAATAAAGTATATCAGAACCTCCTGGAAGCAAATTCGAGTATTTTCCAAAGGGAAACCCGATTTTCCCATGCTCTGTTAATAACTGTTAATAACAGCTGTTAAAAAGGGCTCGGAGACACCTCGAGTTAATAACTAGTTATTAACTTGGCCAATACTTTTACACGGAGCCCTAATGCTCTGAGATGATTGTAGAGGATTTCTTGTCTGAGTGGGAGCAGAACCAAGTAAAATTACCATTAGTTGGTTCACTGATACATGAGCCTAAGCGGCGCATTCCACTGGTCAATTTAAAAATGTTTCTTGCAACGCTGTTTGCAAACTGAAGAAAATCCAGCGGAGAACCTACTACAACTGAGCGCCCAAGATTATCAGCAAGGCTTTTCTGCAAAGCCGATACCAAATCTCTCAACCGGGCTTTTTGCATTATTAAGTACTAAGTAGCATGCTTGTTACAAGCCATTGGGTGGCTCGGCGAAAAAACTGCACTTACGTTGGGTCGAACCGGTTAGGGCAGGAGCAAGGAAAAAGATATACCTCATGACTACACAAGCCACATAACCATTGAGCCACGGCGACATATATCTCGTAACTGCAGACGGAGACTTTTATTGACAATGATTGTGGAACGACTGATTTCGATGTACCCTCCATTACAGCATTCTGAGAAGAGAGTGTACTGATACTTATGATGATCAAAATGTACTATTAGGTATCAATTTATGTGCAATATATGGGTATGATTGTGTCAAGTTTGGCAGCGCTACGGTCTACCTAAACATCGAGTTTGCATCGAGTCCACGGAATAGTGTGTACTCTCAACTTTAGCTTCTAGATCATGTCTCGTTGCCTGTGAACATTAGAAATCCTGGACTTGCCTGAATGCGCAATGAACGCCGCGGAGAAGGTGTATGTACTTGTTTGTTCCGTCTTTGATCTCAACCACAGGGTTTTCGCTCTATATATTGAGCGGACCGTCGAAGTGCCGCTATTGTGAGCAAGTATTACTTACATGTTCAAATGACGATGATTAAACAAAGTTTAGCCTATCCATTCGCGCAAGGCTATGAAATCGACGTGGCATTCCAACGGATGGAGCTATCTATTGAGGTGTCTGTCTCCAAGCCGTGATTTGAATCAGGGTTAAGTACTAAGTACTGTGTTACCGCTCTTCGGGTTTCCTCCTTGGGCCTTGTTCCGCATCTTTCTCCCCGTCAAACCAATCAAGCCAAGCCATTTGCGCCCTGACGACGAGATAACACTATGGTGAGATCTGCGGTATCTGCCTCGTCTCATGTCGCTAGTTAGACACTATGCCTATCCCGTCGACGGCGGCCTGGTTATACAGACGAGGCTCCTTTGCATCCTGGCGGCACATCTAAACAAGTTGTCCGCCTCCGAGCTGGTACCGCTGTCGTTACATGAAGGGAGGCATTGGTTTTTCGGTTCGCAGGAACTCCTCACAGATCGACTATTGCGTGCGTTCTGCATCTCTGGATGACTCTAATGAGCATTAGTACTCCATCTGGATCCTAGTTTGATCTGCTCAGTATGCATTCCTAGGCAGTTCCGGTAAGTTTGTTATTGATATTCGCTATCGATGCATCATGATGCTGGCACTGACAAAGCTTTGTAGTACCACTGTCACGGTCGTGCTCCTTGACGCAATACACACGAGCTGCTGAGCTCTCCTCTCACTCGCTAGTCTCGTCCGTATGCATCTTGATCTGACGAGGAATGGGGGCCTTACCCAGCTAGTCATCATTTCAATACCATAGTCCAGAAGTGGCTGCGCGCCCCTAGCGATGGGTCTGGATGGGTGAATGGGTGATGTCTTCACTGTGATCTACATACATCTCGGTTATCCGGATATCTCGTCTTCTCCCGCATTATATCACTGCACACTCAGCATGTATTGGCTTTCCCGGACCTCAGGTTCTATTGTCACGCATCCTCACCGAGCAGGCCTAGTATGACCATCCTTGCGCGTACGGATTGCAACAAAGAAACATCGGGGGGAGGAAGGGTTGCGGATGGGTTACAGATGTCGATGATGAGATATGCTGTTGCTGATGTGCTTGCAAATATTACCTTGGCTTCCCGTGACGGCGACGCCAAAGCAGCTGCCACTCAGTGGCTCCAACATCTTTGATCCGTTCAGGCAGCTCTGGTTTTCACGATGCGGTGAAACACTGTAGGATGACTTGAAAGTATAGACTGGACCCGGTCCGGTTCGTTCCAGCTATTTGTCGGACCTGCCTCCGAACCTGAGGTCGGTATTCCGGTGGATAGACTTTCCGGGGTCGTTTCGTTCATGCTAAACGATCAGTTCTCATCATTTACAATACATCAGAAGGTGGCAATCCTGTTGTAGACTGATCTGAAACTCATCACTACCTTACAGGTTCGGCAGGTAGGGCAGGTAGGTCCAGGTCCGTCGACTTTTGGGATTTTATGGACCTCGAACCCAACTCGGACCCGAATCAGGTCCCCGGCGCCAGGTTCTCGAGATCTCAAGGTTCAGGACCCGACCGCGGCCAGTCTAGAAAGTACAAACTTCGAAAGAAATTAAGAAATTATGTAAATCGCATTGTGGCTTTACCTGGAGCCAGGTACAATGTTGACTGTTGGGAGACAAGTTGTTGATAAATTAAAGGGTTACATTCTGTCTACAAAACATCTTGACAGGAAGCTTATCCTGCCTTCTAGCTCATTCATGATTCGCTTTGATAATATCCGCAGCCTGTTTGTAATCAGTTAACGCGTCTAGCTCGAAGATTGAATGACCTTTTCGCCAATTGCATATGCCATGGACTGAGTGTGGGTTGCGACTTCCTGTAAGATATTGTTTAGATGATAATAATACACTACTATGCTCTTTCGAACTTACCAATGGAAGAACGGAAAGATCGACCTTGTGCTGTTTAGTGAAAGCAATATACTGGGGGATCAACGTACCACATGCAAGTTCGAAGTACCGTAAACCCGCAAATTAGAATCCACTACACCTCCCCATTCTCGAGGAAGCATAGAAGCAGTTCCAACCGGATGGAAAACACATGCAGCCTAGGCAGTTGTATCATCGATACAGCTATCGGTTGGTGTATCACTCACCGTCTCCTTGATGTATACCTTCAATGAGTTGTCATCGTTTATATCGACCGATTTAGGGTCCGGAATTACGCGATCTTTTATGATATTGCTGAGAGGTTGAGTTCGGTGAAATTTGAGTACAAACTTCACGATACTGAGAAGAATATCGAGATCTGTTTCAACCGCAAAGTAGTTGGGATCGATAGTTGGAGGTGATAAGGGATCTGCGGAGGAAATATGGACGGATCCGCGTGAAAGTGGATGCATTATAGCTCCGAAGAGAGAGTTATAGCGATGTCCTTTGATCGGTACTGGGTGATGAACGGGGAAATGGCCATTGTAGTTCAATACTCTAGAAGAGTTTGATAAGCTGTGTAATGAAAAGTGAGGTGGAACGTACTCTGCCTGCGGCTGTGTCTCGTCTACCAACCAATCACTCAGAATGTCATATTGCTTTCGTCTCCCTTCCTTGACGGTAGGGTGCAAATTATCCGGCATGGTTGATTTGGCATGTTCTACCTGTTGCTTCCAAGCCTGGATGTCTTTTTCCGAACTGAAGTTCTTGGCGGGAGTAAAGAGAAAGCATGGTGCCGGACATGCAGCAAGAAATCCTCGCTGTGACTCACTGCTCTCAATGAGTACGATGGCCGGATGGGGACAAAACACTGACTAAAGTTCTTGGTGCCTTTTCAACCCCTCAGGTTCGAGAAGTACGTCCGTTGTTTCAATGCTCGAGTCTATTTCGAAAATGGTTGGTACCATAAGATGATCCTCTACCAAATAGTAAGATGATGTTCAAGGTTATGCGAAAAGACTCACGCAAATTTTCACCGACACCTGGTAGATTTACCGCCACATCGATTCCAAGACCAGAGAGGCGAGTCTCATCACCTACTCCAGAGAGCTCTAAAATCTGGGGTGTCTGGAAGGAACCTGATATGGTCTGTACTGCGATTGTTTTGGTTCTGAAGATTCTCACCTGCGGATAGAATGACGTTGTCGAAGCGATTGAATTTAATCGTTGAGTTGTCATGACGAATCTCCAACGCTACAACTCGTTTCAAGCTAGAGTCATGATCTGGTTCAAGAACCATCTGCCATCTTAGGTATCGTGAAAGTTAGAAAACAAGCCAACTCACTTTGGTGACTTGAGTCAAAGTCAAGACCTTGAGATTAGGACGATGAGCATTTGGCTCAAAGTATGCTGAAGCAGCGTGGGTCCTCCTTCCATTCGCAGGATCTATGGCACAGAAGGCAGTCATCGCCCCGATTGTGGTCCCATTACCCTAAGCAACTCTCTGAGTGACTGAATAGCACCAACGTTTAGATAATACCGTTTCCGAGTTCCTCGAAATACCCAAATTATGACCGGTATCAAATACTACCGGCTGTGTCTCAGATAAATGTAGAGGCAGAGACTTCGCCACAGGTCCTAGAAATAAGTAATTTGCGTAAAAACGTTGAAAACAAAGTCAAACTGCACCAACCGTCCACGCCGTGCCAAGACATTTCGGCTTGAAGTGCATACGTCTCCGCCTCTTTAGGAGAGTAGGTAACGGGTTTGGCACTTTCAGACTAAAGGAAGTTGTTTTCGAGAATGTAAGGTGCGGCATGCTTACTTTCTTCATGTAATTCAACAGCGAATCCCAGTTCCATCCGTGATTCTGAAGACGTTCAATTGCATCACATTCCGCTTTTGATGGTCGAAACATTCCCAGGAAGTTGATCTACTTATAATCATGAGCAACGCATCAGAAGAGATGTAGTCTGACCGTAGAGGATCCACCCAGACCCTTTCCTCGAGGTTGTAAGGTCTTTCTATCTCCCGCGTGAACTTGGGGTGATGAAAAGAAGGTCCAATCGTGTGCAGGATTGGTAATCGTCCTGCCCATCATCCCTATGCAAAGGTTATATCACGATTCAAGCTTCAAGATAAGTATGCATACCAGGAATGTAAATTTCTGGTACATCGTTGTGATGTCCACCAGCTTCAATGACGCCCACAACGAGGTTAGGGTTCTCTGCGAGCCTATAAAGGGTCTTAAGCTTGAGCGCTGATATTACATAGATACGCAACCTAGTAGCCACGGTCAATCCGGAAGTACCTCCTCCAACGATGACGTAGTGAAAGTGTGTATTGGTAAACTCTGAAACAGACACAAGAGGCATAGCGTATTGTTCTACCTAAGAATCAGATACCACGAAGTTTTATAGCAACCCGGTCCGAGAACAGCGCATCACGACGGACTAACGGTGTTTTTTCACAATGCCGTGTACTGAGGCATCCGAGGATCTGAGGGATACACGGACAATTCAAATCCATCATGATTCATGCGACCGTGATCATGTAGCTGTCCATCTTGTTATCAATCTGTCGCTTCAATTATGGTGTCTTCGGTCTTCGGTCTAGACAGATCTCCTTTCCAGTTTGGCTTCTACGTCTTCGATCTGTCACTAGGTCATTTTAGGGATAATTTCTACGGGGGAAACCGGCACCTGTGCACTGCCGAGAACGTGTTGACTTGCAATTGTCGTTCAGACTTGAACTGCTATAATAGCCGAGTTTGATTTACGGCCGGCTTCGAGGCTGTTCACAACAGCTATCTATCAATCAGTTTTGGAATCGAAGTATGACTCCAATTTCAAACCTATACTAGTTTCTGAACAGAATTTTGTCAGACGTCTCCGTCGCTGTTTCGCTACATTCTATCGAAGTGTTCAAGCCTATCAGACGCAGTTCGAGATAATAGGAATAGACGACAAGTAGTGTGGTTGAGCCTTGAGCCGCTAACTGCGATCATGGTTTGATACGTGATGTAACCACAGCCTGCGGGGGATAGCCTTTAAGCCGCCCGAGATGTTAGTGCGGTGATCATCGGCTTTGCGGGGAAATGCCAGAAGAATGGGGTTTCTCCACCTGCAACTCACACGAATCGGTGACTCATTCCGGAATTCCTCTCGAGGAGGCATCGATGTCTGATAGAAGAACTTGTGAGAGGTTTCTGATCTCTACACTGATCATCAGTCCACGACCAAGGACTGGCATGGTGTAGTGGTACAAGCATCACCTTCTCCAGTTGGTATTAATCATTCGAGGCGCTTCTTCCTATCCTGATCATCACGCCAGCAGTGGCTTCAAGGGACACCTGCCAAAGAAAAATGGCATGACATAATAAGCAGTACATCAACGAATCAATGTCACACTGTAACGAGAACATCCCCTCATTACACCTCAGCTATCGGTACCATCTTCAAGTTATCAGGCATGGTGTCAGTGGATTTCTGTGAAAGTAAGTTTGAATGGTCCGTCTTGCCATTAACTTACGTCTGGAGCACCAAGTTCAATGCACTCTAACCGAGGCTCAGCATTAGCGGGCTGAGTGTTGAAGATCATCCTGTGTCGAGTACCGATGTCAGCACTCAAAGACGTACTGTGAGATTGGCGTCCTTCATACGAAATCACTATACGACTGTTGAATTTCACAAGAAGAGTGTTGGAGTATAGCTTGGCCAAGATCAGTGCAGGTGTGATATGGTAGTCGCTATCTGGAACTGCAAGGAATAAGATGGCATCCACAACTGCTATTGTTGCTGTTAAGGTGCCAGTTTCGATGGTTAGGCGGATGAGCTTAGTGACCAAGTCTCTGGTTTTTTTGAACCTTGTGTCATGTCGAGTAAGCTAATAAATGACTCTGTCATTAAGGTATCCGAGTCTGCTATAGTGGAGTCACTCACAGCGTAGGTCATGGAAATGGCGATGATGATGTCGCAAGAAGCACTCCCAACCAGCCAGATCTAAGGAAATAGTTCATTGCAACATCCAACTGAATTCAGGGGTAACTTACAGCAGGAGCAATAAATTTTTCTTGTACTTCCTGGAAGCTATTTAGTTCCAGCCCCTGAACTCCTGCAGTAATGGAAGCTGAAGATTGCATTAATGCGACCTACAGTTAAGCTGTAATCATCAATTCGCAGGCCGGGTCAAAAGTGCTCACCAAGATGATGATACATGGCACCACCTTCGACTCCCAAATAATACCGACCTGAAATGCATAGAAGATCTGAACAGTGGCGCTGACTTATATGATTGGTTAAGAGACACAAGGGCTCGAAGAGAGTTACTGACTAACACCACTGAGAACCGGTACCGATAGCCATGCAAGGTGGGTGTGTTCAAGTGCAGCCAAACTCCCAAAGCCTGATGCATAAGTAACAAATGCATCGTGACCCACAACAGCAGTTTGCAAGGTTTCAAGTGCAAAGAGACAGATGACAAGGACCTTGCGTATGACCCTGTCGTCTGGAAAAGCTCGATAGTAGATATCTGTATCTCATAGTTTAATGCAAAGACACTCGAGGACAAGCAATACTCACAGACTTGGACAAAGAGAACACCGTAAAGACCCCAATTGAACAGGTAGCCCAAGAGCTGTATATTGTCATTTCAGTCTTTTCTTGAAAGCTGTCGAACATACCAAGGGGCCGGCACTGGGGATACGTCGATATTCATACCGCGGCACTGTAATATATGACTTACCTTGCCGTAACATTCGGCAGGGTGGGCTCAGAGGACATGGCTATAGATTGAGTGTGATGTCAAAGAAGTCCCGGGTGCAGCTTAGTATCGTTACGAGTTTATAAAAGGCCAGTAGACACAGCTGTGCCGGAAGTCAAGGCTATTACATATTTGGCCAACACGCTGATTTGGGTGCTGTTCAGGCGAACATCTGGCTGCCCTGAGCAGCTGACAATGAAGATTTAGTATGAGAGTATTGAAGGGCGAATCGGATGGTGCGAGTTTGACTTCTCACTATTCAGAACTTGATTATCACACCGGTCACCATTTTATTCCGAGTCTGACGTAACGATCAATCTATACATTGTTTCTTTTAATGATGCAACGACGCACGCTTCTGTTCCTAATACGTCCCGGGCTTGTCTTGGTCTCATTCATCATTTCTGAAGCTTGGTTGACATTGCGCCGCGCTGAACGTTTGCCACCTTCAAGTGGCGTCTCCGTTTTCTTAATGCAGTCTGCCATTAATAGTAATCACTTCGTTGGGGTGTTGGCACCAGGGAGGCAGTAGTACTCATTGATTGCGGTAACACATCAGCTTCATAGTTAGGAGTTCAAACATTGACTTTCTGGCACCAATACCGTGGCCACGTTTTGTCCTTTATTGATGCTGGGCATTTTTGCCTACATTTTGAGCCTAGTCGTGTTGCCGTATATTCAGATCCGATCCTGATCTTGGACTTCTGTTAGGACTTCAACTGCTACAAGTCTGCTTCCAGCGCGGGAGAAGGTGGAGCCATATCGCGCACATGATGATAATACTGTAGTTTTCAGACCTAAAGTCTGTCCCCTGTCCCCTCAAAGTGGGAACGGAACTAAGGGAGGGGGGACAGTCCCCCCTCCCGTAGCAGCCGGGAACTAAAGAGGGGGACAGGTGCCTATTTATGTAATGAGTGCTTGGCATTCCATTAACCACGTGCAGTAAGCTAAATTGAAACACATTGCCTGAAACACATCATGGTCAGGTTGGTGTTGCTATGTTGCTATTCAAAATCCACCTGCACTCACAAGGAGCAAGGTCAGTGACCTCGGTGGACCTAATTACTGCAGACATTGGGTAGTATTATTGAATTATGGTGTAGTACTATGGATGCTTTCCTACTTGGTCGCACACTTATGCAATGTATCTGGTCCCGGGAACTAAGGTGTCCCCCAGTGTCCCCCCTACTCTGCTTGCCAGGAACTCGGAGATAGCAGGGGACACTTACGTAAAGACCGTGGGAGGGAACCTATGGTCGGAAAACTACAGTAATGCCTCATCATATGATTGAGGTATGGTTACTTCCCAAACCGTATATATGTTACCCCTCGGCCAGGCTAGTGTGTTTGCTCCCATGGAATAGAAGAGCTGCAAGGGTAATCGAAAACCAGGATGCTTGAGTTGATGGCTATACGCCTAGAGAAGCTTACCGAAGTTGGGTGGCGCATCATTTGGACAACCCGGGTCCGCCGATTCGAAAAAAAAAGTTCCAATTTCAGTTTGCCCAAGTTTTTCCGAATACACAACAAATCTAGGTTCTGCTGTCCAATAAATCCTCCCTGCATCGATTCATCCCAGCTGGTCCCATTTCAACAATCCTAATCAAGTTGCTCCTTATTCCAACGAAATACAATGGAGAACGACACTGGTCATATTGGAGCTATGTAGTCCGTCCAAAATAGCCCATCTGACATCGATCATCACCCACTCAGCCTGCCAGTTTGTTGAGTGTACCATGTGGTTAACGCAACAGGAAATACTTACGTCCGAGCCTACCTACGGTTGTAAATTAATCAATGAATCAGTGAATTGGGTTTTGATTGAATTTATTCTTGTCGAGTCCTTGCTTCGAATTAGGTAACTGAGGCGGAGTGAGCCGTGGGAGTGTAGTGGATGCAACGGGAATTCAGCGAATTTGAAGAGGGACAGAATGATACTTCTCGTAGACAGACTCACTACCTCTCGCTGGAGTCGCTTCCCGCTGGAGTCGAACATCAGTGATACACATTGCAACTAGGTTACGGAAGTGGGAGAATCAGCCTTTCTATGCCGCCGGCGTGAGTTTGAGTAGATTGTGACAATGGGATCGAATTCGCTCCACCTCATCTTCTCCCGATGATGAGTACCTTCCAATGCGGCATCGTATCCAGTTGTCTATTGCTGTACTAGTATGCTCCTACCAGACCAAGGAACAACGCATACGCTGCTTCCTCCTGCTCTTCATCAAACAATCCTTATCCCTCGAAATGTGAACGTGTTCCATCATCCAACATAGAACCGCCATGCTGAGAGATGACCAGAGAGGCTCATCACTATGGTCGTCATGGGAATTGTTATTGTCGCAGCGTTAACTATATTAATATCGCCTGCAGTAGATTCGTCCGGAGCCGAAAGCATCATGTGAATGACAGCTATGGGCTCTACCTCGGGAGTGCAGCCAATGAAAGAATAGGCAGGGTGCGCCGTCGACGCATAAAGGCGGCATTAAGTCTGTTTGGATGATGAAGTGCTTGAGGTATGTACAGGACGCGGAAGCTGTTTCTGCTTGACGGTCCCTCCCGAGTCATAAAGCAGCGTAAACTGTCACCCAAGAATCGTCGCTTGCACCAGGGTAGATTGTTCGAGTGGAAGGAATAGGTAAGAGGTATTAGGTTCGGCTGCAGAGATGACAATGGGTTGCGTGAAGCAACAGCATGCGACAATGGCAATGTGGTCAAGCTGGCTTCCATAGACTGTTTGGCACCGGGTACTGTGTCACTGGATCGGAGACCACAAGGAAGAAAATTGGTCTATGCATGCTTCACCACGACAGCCGATGAGGAGCAATGCGAGCTTCAGAGTGTCTATTCAAATCGTGGGCGGACCCATGGTAAATGAGCTGACTGTGCATGCGGAAGGATGGGGACCTTTCTCCGGCCAATTTGAAACAATATAATGTCACTTGGGAGGGGGCCTCACTTCTATGAGAATCGTGGTGTGTTGCCAAAGACAGCTGGTAGGCCAGTGCATCGAGATGTTACGGGAGGAGTGCGTAATGCTCTCCGTCCCCTTCCAAGACATAGTGCCAGTGCGTCACAAGAGAAATATCACTTGTGAGAAGGGCTTTACATCGACTGACGGATGAAATTCGCTCCGAACGAATGAGATGGACTAAGTGAACAAACGAGAGCGCGGTGGTCGTTTCTAGCTCGTTGTCAGTGTACTGCGGAGTCGGTTCTCGACGGGTGGGGAGGCGGACCCACACGTTCGGCATGACTCAAGCAAAGAGAGGAGCTGTATGAATGGGATTCCTCAGAGACATGTAGAGTTCGTCCTGAGTGGAATTAGCTGAAGAAATCGTCTAGGAGAGAGAATCTTACTTGGCGTTGGAATGGGTAATATGTAGCAACAGCCTAATCTAGCTGGATATCCTGTGCAGGCGCCAAGTGCACCGAAAGAGGTTCTAAGCCAAGCATGGTAGAGAAAGAGGGGTTTGGTCATATGGTTGCAAAGCTTGCGTATCGCCCGCAACGCCGTATTACCATTGTACGGCAGACGATATTACTCAGAGTGCCAGGAACAACTGCTTGTGCTTTGCCATCGCAAGAAGCCAAGGTACCTTCGCAAGCATATTTCATCGATACTCTAGCCCTCCCTTCCGCCGATGTCTCCGCTCATGCGTAAGGATGGCCATAAGTAAGCCCGCTCGGTGAGGATACCTGACCACAGAGACTGAGGGAAGCAACTGAATGCTCGCAGTGATATGATGCGAGCAAAGACGAGATATCCGTAAAAACGAGATGTATGTTGGATATATGTCGATCGCAGCGAAGACATCGCCATTCACCCATCCAGACCCATCGCTAGGGGGCGCGCAGCCACTTCTGAATCTGTATTGAAATGACGACCAGCGGGGTAAAGCCCCCATTCAAGTTTCTCGTCAGATCTAAGCGTGTACGGACGGGACCAGGGAGTGAGAGGAAAGGCTAGCAGGGTTCGTGCAGTGTATTGCGTCAAGGAGCAAGACAGTGGTGGTACTACAAAGCTTTGTCAGCGCTAACATGGCGAATATCAGCTACAAACTTACCGGAAATGTCTAGGAATGTATAGTGAGCGGATAAAAAGTACTAATGCTCATTAGAATGATGCTGAATGCATGCATGCATGCAATAGTCGATTTGTAGAGAGTTCCCGCAGCGAAGAACTAATTCCTCCCTTCATGCAACGACAGCGGTGGTACCAGCTCGCTGTCGAGCGGAGGCGGTCAAGAACAACGAAAACCGCCTAGAAATCCCGCCAGTACGCAAGGGAACCTTGTCTCTATGACCAGGCCGCCGTCGACGGGTTAGACGTAGTATGCTCTCCGCGTCTAACAGCTCTAACTAGTGACATGAGACGAGGTAAACAAGTAAACCACAGATCTCACCATAGTGTTCGCTCAGCTTTAGGGCGCAAATTGGAATGGTTTTGCTCAATTCATTTCGTTTTCAACGGGGGGACAGAAGAGAGATGCCAATAGCTGTTACAGGGCCCAGGCAAGGAGGATACCTATTACCCGAAGAGCGGTAGCCTCAATGACCATAAG
Source organism: Megacollybia marginata (assembly GCA_003313965.1). NCBI lineage: Eukaryota > Fungi > Basidiomycota > Agaricomycetes > Agaricales > Porotheleaceae > Megacollybia > Megacollybia marginata. The sequence continues at coordinate 15,719 of QLOY01001387.1, forward strand.
GATCCTGAGCCAAGTTCGAATCGTGGCTGAGAGACTCTATGGGTTAGATACCTCAATAAACTTTATCCACGTCGATTTTAAAACCTTCCGCCGCGCCGCGCGGGGCCTCAAGTACAACTTTGTTTAATCATCGTCATAAGTAATCCTTGCTCACCACAGCTAGCTGGACTTCACTGGTCCACTCAATATAGAAGCGAAAACCCTGCGGTGGTCTGGCGCGCTGACAAGGTCTAGGAAGCATCCTCAGCTTTCGAAAGTTGACAATTTGACATCAAAGACGGAACAAACAAGTACATACACTCGTCTCCACAACGCGTTCATTGCGCATTCGGGCAGTTCCGGGTATTTCTAACTTGAATGTTCACAGCCAATGAGGACATGATCTGGATTCTGGAAGTCAGACTGAGACCCGTGGACTCAATGTTGAGGTAGCGCTGCCAAACTTGACTGGAAGGGTTCCGAAGGGATCAGTTAAGGAACTTCACAGTGCGTATGGGCCCAGACATTCATACCCTATTGCACATAAACTGATACCTAATAGTACATTTTAATCACCGTATCAGCAGTGTCTTCTCAGAATGCGGGCACATCGAAATCAGTCGTCCCACAGACACATTGTCAGCGTGTACAGTCATGAATAAGTCGCTGTGGCTCAACGGTTATGCGGCTTGTGCAGAAGATAGTAGCTATTAAGTTTTGCTTGCTCCTGCCCCTAAGCGGTTCGACCCAACGTAAGTGCAGTTTTTCGCCGAGCCACCCAATGGTTTGTAACAAGCAACATTGCAACAATGCCCAAGCCCGGTTAAGAGATTTGATGACTTGGTATTTTTGCAGGTCTTGATCAATTCTTATGCAGAAAAGCCCTGTTAATACCAATTTCGCTTCTCAGTCACTGATTCATGAGCCTAAGCGCCGCATTCCACTGTTCAATTCAACAATGTTTCTTGCATCGCTGTTTGGAAACTTGAAGGAAATCCGGCACTATCAAAACCTACTACAACGGTGAGTGAATTCGACTTGGTTCTGCTCCCACTCGCATAAGAAATCCTTTCCAATCATCTCAGAGGAGTCAGAGCGTATTGCAGCTCGAGGGTTACTGGCTCTTCCTAGTTCACGACGAAGAAGAACAATGGGAAAATAAGGCGGGTGCCAACTTTTTTTCACAAACGCAGATGTTCGACTAGCGCTGAGCATAACCTAGTTCAAGCTCAAGTGGCGCATAAAGCATTGCCAGTCCCATACTATATGGTCAGTCAAGCCACATATCCATATCCATTTGTCCGTTTGTTGTTGGGTTATAATGGTTTAGCCATAAATTACCCAGTATGAATCCCCTCTTCATTTAATTTTTCATCGCGAAAGTATAGTTCGATACGGAACAACTCACTCATTTTGTAGGTCTAACTGTTCATTGATCGGTGGTTATACAACATCAGTAATCTCAAGGTTTTCTTTTTGACTTTCTTTGCTTGCCAGCTTGTCTGCAAGCTAAAAAGTAAGCAAGTCTGCAAGGTGAAGTCTGGTAGCACAGGATTTATACTTGTTTAGTACTTAGTTTGTCATCTTGCATACCTTTTTTTAGCTTTCTGCTTGCTACATAGTTCATGTGATTAGTGCTTTTTTGAAAATCAAACCTACCTTGTCAGCTTGCCACTTTCTGGCCTTTTTTGCCTTTTTTTGCCTTTTTTTACCTTGAGCAAGGCGTGACAAGCATTACTAGAAAATCCTGATGAAGTCTAGCAACTAACGGCTTTCTTGCCTCGTCGCTGGCCCAGCGTTCCATCTTGGAATCGTGCTGGTAGTAGATCTTCCTTCTTTCCTTCCACACTTGTGCAAGAACCCTCCTGATCACGAACTTCAGGATAGTTCATACAAAACGACTCATTTACTATTAAATATATGTAGGTCCCGCGGGCCCCATAGCCAAACTCGAAGTTTAAAGTCTCTATGTAGAACCTGTGCGAGTCAGCGTTGACAAACGGTCGCGTTGCTTGATACTGGTGCTCTGTTCCTTTTTTGCTCGCTGGGGTTTTAAATCACAAAAATGTTCGATCATTCAGGATAATCTAGTTCAAGCACTCTGCTGTACGATCAACAGGTTGTAGATCTCTTAAGCTACTACTACTACTAATGTTACATCCTCTTGGCTCTGGGTTTTTTAACATTCTCATCCGGCTTCTATGTCAGGTTTTCTATTCTCGCTGAAGTCAAACGTAGTCGTCCGAGTTATGTCTGAAGCACATTCGAGCTGAGAGTCGGCATTCATAGACTGAGTATCAAAGATCATTTGAGAGCCAATATTAGCATTCCATGCAGTACTGTGAGATTCGCTTCCTTCATGTGAGAATGTTATACGACTGTTGAATTTCACAAGAAGTGTGTTGGAATATAGTCCAGCCAAGACCAGCGCAGGTGTCATATGGTAGTCACTGTCCAGAACTACAAGTAGCAAGATGGCATCCACAACTGCTATTGTTGCGGTTAATGTGCCAGTTTCAATGGTTAGGCGAGTGAGCTTGGTGACCAAGTCTTTGGTTTGTTTGAACCTGGTGTCATGTCGAGTAAGCTAAAAAATGACTGTGTCATTAAGGTATCCGAGTTTGCTGGAGTCACTCACAGCATAGGTCATTGAAACAGCGATTAGGATGTCACAAGCAGCACTGGCAACCAGCCAGAGCTAAGGAAATAGTTCATCACAACATCCAACACCAAATTCAGGGGTAACTTACCGCAGGAGCGACAGAATTTTCTTGTATCTCCTTCAAGTCATTTACTTTTAGCCCCTGAACTGCTGCAGTAATAGCAGATAAGGATTGCAATAATGCAACCTACAGTTGAACTGTAAGCTACTGATCCATAGGCCAGCTTAGAAGTGCTCACCAAGATAATGATACATGGCACCAACCTGGACCGCCAAATAACACTGACCTGAAATGCATAGAAGATCTGAACAGTGGCGCTAGCTGATACAGTTGGGTAAGAGGCACAAAGACTTGAAGAGAATTACTGACTAACACCACTGATAATGGGCACCGATAGCCATGCCAAGTGGGTGTCTTCAATTGCAGCCAAACTCCCAAAGCCTGATGCATAAGTAACAAATGCATCATGAGCCACAATGACAGTTTGCATGGTTTCAAGTGCAAAGAGAGAGATGACAAGGACCTTGCTTATTATCCTGTCCTCTGGAAAAGCTTGATAATAGATATCTGCATTTCATTGCTTAATAGAAAGACACTCAAGGGGAAATACTAACAGACTTGGACAAAGAGAACACCATAAAGACTCCAGCTGAAAAGGTAGCCCAGTAGCTGAGCATCATTTCAGTCATTTTCCTAAATATGCATGGAAAGCTGCTGAGCATACTAAGGGGCCAGCACTACGGACACATCAATATACACTGCAGCACCATAATATGCAAGTAACTTACCTTGCGGTAACATTTGGAAGGGTGGGCTCAGAAGACATGGCTCTAATGTAGATTGCCTATGACGTCAGAAAAACGGGATAAAACTCAGCTTGAATGTTGCTACAAGCTTATAAAAGGCCGGTAATACATGTCAGGACAAGCTGTGCCCGGGAGCTATTACATACTTCTATTCTGGGCGCTGATCGGGACACTTGAACGGAAGTATATCTGATGGTTGCCCCGGCTGTGTAGCTGACAATGAAGATCTATTATTGGGATGGAGGGTTTGACTTCTCGCTATTCAACACTTGATTACATCTGTTCCTTGTTTCTGTCTACTCACTTTTCTTAAGAGTTATTGAATCTGTACAGAACACTTCGCCATCAAACCTGAGTCAAGTCCACGTACCAAGCACTGCTTTCTGGCCCTGTTGAAGGATCAATAGTTGTGTATTGAGTATCCCGATCTTTTCATATGTGTGGCTAAGACTATTCCGTGACTCAGCAATTGCTACATAGGGATGGTCACAAAGTCGGAGCTGGACATCTGTCACCTTTAAGTGGGTTTCCACTTCTCTTAATGCACTTTTGAAAAAAATGTTCCAATTTCAGTTTACCCCAAGTTTTTCCGTTTCTTACTGTTCGTTTTCCGGATACACAACAAATCTAGGTTATGCTGTCCAATAAACCGTTCCTACATCATGATCAATTAAGTTGCTCCTTATTCCATGGAGAATGACACTGGTCATATTGGAAGTATGTAGTCCGTCCAAAATGGCACATCGAATATCGATCATCACCCACTCAGCCTGTTAGTGTTAGTGTACCATGTGGTTGACGAAACGGCAAATACTTACGTTCGAGCCTGCCACCGGTACCTACGGTTATGAATTAATCAATGAGTCAGTGAATTGGGTTTTGATCGAATTTATTCTTGACACTTGTCGAGTCCTTGCTTCGAATTAGGTAATTGAGGCGGAGTGAGCCGCGGGAGTGTAGCGGGATGCAACGGAAATCCGAACTTGGCAGAGGGACATTTTCCCAGAGAGATACACATTTGATACGGTCCAGACGGGAGCATTCGCTGATACGAATGATACTTCTCGTAGACAGACTCACTACCTCCCGCTGCTCATTGATACACGTTGCAACTAGGTTACCGAAGTGGGAGAATCAGCACTGCTACTGTCTATGCCGCCGGCGTGAGTTTGAGTAGATTGTGGCAATGGGGTCGAATTGCTCCACCTCGTCTTCTCCCGATGATGCTGAGTATCTTTGAATGCGGCATCATATCCAGTTGTCCATTGCTGTACTCCTACCAGACTACCAGACCAAGGAACAAGACAACGCCTACATTGCTTTCTCCCTGCTCGTCATGAAACAATCCGCATCCCTCGAAATGTGGACGTGTTCTCTCATCCAACATAGAACCGCGATGCTGAGAGAGGGAAAGAAAGATTAGACGCTCATCACTGCGGTCGTCATGGAAAACCTCATTGCCGACTCGGCGTTGACTATTCGGGCCCGGAGATGAAAGCATCATATAGTAGAATGGCTGCTATGCTCTCTATCGAGGGAATGGAATGCAACCAACGAATGATAGGCAGGGTGCGCCGTCGACGCATAAAGACGGCATTAAGTCGGTTTGGATGAAGAAGTGCTTGGAAGCTGTTTTTGCTTGACGGTCCCTCCCGAGTCGTAAATTGTCACCGAGGAATCGTCGCTTGCATCAGGGTAGATGGAAGACAGCGTTTGAGTGGAAGGAATAGGCAAGACGTGCTCAGCTGCGGATATGACAATAGGTTGTGAAGCAACAGCATGCGACAATGGCAATGTGGTCAAGCTAGCTTGACCGGGTACTGTGTCACTGGATCGGAGACCACGAGAAACGAAGATTGGTCTATACATGCTTCACCACGACAGCCGATGAGGAGCAGTGCGAGCCCCAGAGTGCCTATTCAAAGTCGTCATATGAGAGAGGCGGTGTTGGGCGGACGCATGGTAAATGAACTGGCTGTACACGCGGAAAGATGGGGGACCTTCCTCCGGCCGATTTGTAACGATACCAAGACAGTGGTACTACAAAGCTTCGTCAGATCCAACATGGTGAATATCAACAACAAACTTACCGGAAATGTCAGTGAGTGGATAAAAACTACTAATGCTCATTAGAATCATCCAAGGATGCTGAATGCATGCAATAGTCGATCTGTGAGGAGTTCCTGCGAAGCAAAGAAGGAGTTCCTTCCTTCATTAGAGTCAGGCAACGACAGCGGTGATACCAGCTCACTATCGAAATGAAGCGGAGGCGGTCAAGAATGAAAACTTATTTAGACGTCCCGCCAGTACGCAAGGGAACTTTGTCTCTATGACGAGGCCGCCGTAGACGGGATAGACGTAGTATGCTCTCCACGTCTAACTAGTGACATGAGACGAGGCAAACAAAATAAACCACAGATCTCACCATAGTGTTAGCTCGTCTTTAGGGAGCAAATGGTTTTGCCCGGTTGGTTTCATTTTCGACGGGGTACAAAAGAGAGAACATGATGCCGAACAGGACCCTGGCAGGCAAGCAGGATATACGAAGCGGTAGCCTCAACGACCGTAAAGAGCCTGGACCAGGTTCGAATTGCTTAGAGACTATGATTCAGATACCTCAATAAATAATATCCACGTCGATTTTAGAACCTTCCGCGCGGAGGCCGCGGGGCCTTGATATCAATATAGAGCGAAACCCCTGCGGTGGTCTAACTGCGTCGGCATCAAAATAGAACAAACAAGTACATACACCCCTCAGCTCTCTTCACCAACAGCTGACGCATTCATTGCGCATTCAGGCAATCCCAGGTATTTCTAATCACAGGCAATGACACATGATCTGGAAGCAAAATTGAAAGTACAAACTATCCCGTGGACTCAACGTTTAACGTTTAGGTAGCGCCGTCAATGCCAAAGGAAGGGATAAGGAAGGAACTTCAGAGTGCGTATGCGCCCAGACATTCATACCCTATTGCACATAAATTGATATCTAATAGTGCATTTTGATCACAATATCGGTACAGTCTCTTCTCAGAATGCTGTAATAGAGGGCACATCGAAATCAGTCGTTCCACAATCAATGTCAATCATTGTCAGTCATAGTCTCCGTGTGCAGCCATAAGAAATAAGTCGCTGTGGCTCAACGGTTATGTGGCTTGTGATGAATTTATACCAAAGTTTTTTCCTGGCTCCTGCCCTAAGCAGTTCGACCCAATGTGAGTGTAGTTTTTGCCGAGCTACCCAATGACTTGTAACAAGCATGCTACTATTGCTTCTGAATAATTTGCACGCCTGGCTGAGGGATTGGATGACTTGGTATGTTTGCAAGCCACCTTGATTCATTGTGCAGAAGAGCCCTGCTGATATCAATTTGGCCGCTTAGTCACTCTAATTCAAATTTCACTCACCGTTGTAGTAGGTTCTCATAGCGCTGGATTGACCAGTGGAATGCGCCACTTAGGCTCGTGTATCAGTGAACCAATTAATTCCACTCGGATAAGGTATCCTCTCCAATCATCTCGCGTATTGCAGCTTGAGGGCTAATGGTTCTTCCTAGTTCAATACTAAGAAGGGCAATGGGACGATGAATCTGTTGTGGCAAATTTTTTCACAAAGGCAGATGTTCGACTAGCGCTGAGCAGAACCTAGTTCAAGCTCAAGTGGTGCACAAAACATCACCAGTTACATACTATCTGGTCATTCAAGCCATATATCCATGTCCAGTTGTCCATTGGTTGTTGGGTTATAATGGCTTAGTCATAAATTACTCAGTATGAATCCCCTGAGCCTCTTCATTTACTTTTTGATCGCGAAAGTATAGTTCGATACGGAACAACACACTCATTTTGTAGGTCTAACTGTTCATTGATCGGTGGTTATACAAGTCTAGCAGCTAACGACATTCTTGCCTCGTCGGTCCGCCAGCGTTCCATCTTGGAATCGTGCTGGCAATAGATCTTCCTTCTCTCCTTCCATTCTTGTGCAAGAACCTTTTGATCATGAACTTCGGGATAGATCATACAGAACGACTCATTTACTATTTCATATATGTAGGTCCCGCGGGCCCCCATAGCCGAACTCTATGTAGGACTTGTGCAAGTCAGCGTTGACAAACGGTTGCGTTGCTTGATACTCATGCCCCTTGCCTGTTTTGCTCGCTGGGCTCAAAAGGTTTTAAATCACCGTGCTGTACGATCAACGACTTGCAGATCTCTTAAGCTACTAATGTTACATCCTCTTGGCTCTGTGCTTTTAACATTCTCATTCAGCTTCATTTTCAGATTTTCCATCCTCGCTGAAGCCAAACATAGCATCCGAGTTATGTCTGAAGCACCAAGCTCAATGCATTCGAGCTGAGAGTCGGCATTCATAGACTGAGTATCAAAGATCATTCAAGTTGACTCTGAGAGCCAATGTTAGCATCCCAAGTGGTACTGTGAGATTCGCTTCCTTCGTGTGAGAATGTTATTCGACTGTTGAGGTTCACGAGAGCGTGTTGGAGTATAGTCCAGCCGGGATCAGTGCAGATGGTAGTCACTGTCCAGAACTGAAGTTCGTTATGTTTGGCAGCCAGTTTTGGCTTGGTTTAAATTTCGCAGTCCGCACGGCATTGACTTCACTCACCTCTGTGCTATCCACCTATAGGAGAACCTGACCTATGCATATGAGCCGATTAGTTGTAAGGACGTAAACTAACTTGACGCCTACTAGTAGGTCGCGAAAACGACGGGCCGATACTATATCGACCTTACTCGGAATTGTTCGGGTCCTTTTTGTCTGAAGATCTTGGGTCTTCGGGTCCTCGTATTAAAGAAGCGGTTGCGAGTACGGCTTGTGATATCCTTAATGACCTAGGCCGTGAGTGACTCCACTTTAGCAAACTCGGATACCTGTAATAAGGTTCAAAGAAACCAAAGACTTGGTCACTAGTGACTAAGCTCACCTAGCCATTCAGCCAAACACTTCATCTTCCCGATGCCATTAGAATTGACCAGCTTCACTCGTTGGGATGTCTCTCACAGATGATTTCCGACTCATTGATGAAGCATACTCTTTCTTGGTCCTCTTCTTTCTGGTGTCCAGTTTTGTCCGATTACCAGCCTGGAGATCCAGACACGTCTTGAATCGTTGTTAATCGTGCTTCCTAGGCTTACCTTACAGGGCTTCCTCAGGCTTGAGGCTAATGGTTATTTAGCTCAGGGTGTCTGTTTTGTCATACAGTGGCGGCGGCGAAAAGTATATCCGATCAGTGCGCCAAAGAGCACCATCTTGGACTTATTTTCAAGCCCTTATGCTAAAGATTAATGTTGGAAAGCGATTTGATAGAAGCATCAATACTTGCCTAGATACAAGAGGTACAGATCCGAACTGATCGGATATATTTTTCGCCGCCACTGTACGCCACCGCTAGGTTACAGTCCCGGAATCAACACGGTCTCCACAAGGCCTCTAAGTAGCAATTGTGAATCTGATAGACTGGTTTGAAATCCTTTACCTGCGGGTTATTTACCCGACCCTCTGCCTCGTCGTCTTGTCGTCGAGACTAAATTATGTCGATTCAAAGGTCTAACCGTCAACATTTTAACCCTGACTGTCGGTAAGCAGGTATAGTATACTAATCAGGATAGTACCCGACACAATCAGAATAGCGCTTTCATCGAACGATGTTCAAGTTAGCAGTCAATCCCCTGACCGGCCTAATGACTTTACCTGAACCTCTTTTTGCTTAGCATCTTTACTCGGTCCACGGACATTAATCTTAGCATCCACGAGTTCCTCATATGTAATAGCCACAAGCAGTACCATAAAAGGGCTTTGTCCGATCACTTGCCACCCATGCGGCTCTTCACAGCGGTAATCCTCTTTCTCGAGGTCCTATTTACATCGTCGACATGTCCCTACATGAATCCCAATGGATTGGAAAGGCGCTTACTAGACTGGCCGCGGTCCGGTCCGGGTCAGGTCCGACCTACTTTTCCCGGACCCCGAACCGGACCTTAGGGTCGGTCCACCCATTTGCCGGACCTGGACCCGCCTGCGGACCTGAGGTCCACCCAGGTCCGAGAGGTCCGGGTAGAAATAAGGCTCAGGGAGCCGATTTTTTTCTTCTTTCAGGTGTATATTATCATTTCTCATTGATTCCAAGCCATTAAAAGGTCAGACAATGTCTATATAATGATTTGTTACTCACCAATAGCCTCCAGGTCCAGCAGGTCCGGGTCCGGGTCCGGCAAAATCAATGATTTTGCGGACCTGAACCTGACCCTCAGGTCCAGGTCCGGTCCGGACCCAGGTTCGCGAGGTCCTGAACCGGACCGCGGCCAGTCTAGCGCTTACAGTCTGATACCAACTCTGGAGACGATGGTTTTCTGGAGCAGTTCTATGTCAACGACAGCGACGTTTTCACTACGACTGACTTCGGTACACCCGTCGATGACACACATTCACTAAAGGCTGGTGACAGAGGTCCCAGTATTAACAAAATGTTACACCTCACACAGTGAGTACGTAATTTGCACAGTCACACTAACTGAACACACTCGGTAAGACAGCACACACTTACACACTCACTAAACACACTCGGCACAATTGCACACTGAGTCGGCTGTTGTATCTGAGTCAGCCATTCAGGCCGTGGCCAGCTTAGAGATTCAAGTCGACACAACATCAGAAACCTGTCATGTTACTTTTTTGACCTTGCACAAGCTTGTGCAAGCTTGTGCAAGAGCAAAAAGTGTGAAAGTTCGAAAGTACAAAAGCTAGGTATGCTTTTCAAAAAAGTGAGCTGTATAGAAAGTAGAAAAAGTTATAAAAAGTTACAAAAAGTCAAAAAGTGTAAAAAGCTACAAATGTTTAGACCAGTAAAGCTGTGTAGACATAGTGACAGTAGCTTATCTTTTTTTGGCTTTTTTGGCTTTTTTCCCTTTTATAAAGCTTTTCTTGCTGTTTTGCTTTTTTGCTTTTTGCAAGCAAAAAAGTTCAAAAAGTGCACAAGTAAAATGTTAAAAGACTGATGAATCCTTCAGGTCCCTAGTATTATCCCCCATCTGTCGGTACAGTCCACAAAAAATATACCGCTA
>QLOY01001390.1:0-17480 GCA_003313965.1 Megacollybia marginata
CATACATTTGTACGAGGCAGGTATATACGTCACATCATTTAGGTACGAACTCCAACTACACCATTGTTTTGAACCTTTGTCCAATACACATCTGCCAGCTGCGGCGAACCAAACGACTTGAGAAATGCATCCGAGATGCCTGAGACTTGCGCCATTGCTTGCACGCTGAATAGCCAATTAAAAAAAATATTGTCAATATATATTACTCACGTGTCGTTGAAGATACCAGGCTGCTGACCATGCACCACCACATAGTAGCGGATTCGACTGTTAGGGGGGTTGTAAAAGCCACAATTGGCGCAGGTATATGCTGACTGGACAACCAGCGGGTCGAGTCGGTTGTTGGCAGAGTTAGGAGTACTGTCATCGGTGACGACAACTTGTGAAGCTTTGGTATCATTGGCGTCAACGCATTTCACACAGTAGGGAGACACTTACCGGACAGAACCAGGCAGAGCAACAGTGGTGTTGGCAGAGTTAGCAGCAGTACCGTCATTGTTATCGGTAGCGGCAAGTTGGGAACCTTGGGTCGTGGGAAGGGTGGTTGACATGATGGATTGAAGGCCAGATGGATCACAGCCAAATTTATAAAGGAACAGAGAATGGCGTCGACATGTCTTGACTCCGAATTGGACTGCAGCTGAATACTTAAATTGACAGCAGTACAATTGTTCAGGGTCATGCATTGCATCAGAAGGACCGGTGTCTTGAATGGTACTGCAAAGAAGCTGATCAGAAATGGAAGAATGCGACGGAGGCGAACTAAATCGAACATGAGGTGACAGTAGAAGTGGAAAAACAGTGGCTGCAGTGAAAACCCAAAGGACTGCAGAGCAAAATGACGGGCGTTGGGCTGGGAACTCAGGACGTGGTACCACAAAGAAGCTGATCAGAAATGGAAGAATGCGACAGAGGCAAACTAAATCGAACATGAGGTGATGGTAGAAGCGCAAAAACAGTGGCTGCAGTGAAAACCCAAAGGACTGCAGAGCAAAATGATGGGTGTTGGGCTGGGAGCTCAGGACGGAATTGAGTTTGTGATATGACTGCAGTGAAACTCCTAACAGCTGCAGAGCAAAATGAAGAGCCTTGGGTGTCGGGAGCTGAATGGGGTGACAGCGTCAAGAGTAATAACCGCAAGTAAAATGGCGACACAATCCAATGAGTGGAAGACTCTTCTTGCCCCCCCCCCCCCAGTTTCATCGCAGGAGAATTCTCGCCAACGTTGTGCTGCAGCTAATCGTTCATGCCTCCGAAGAAAACAAAGGTGGCCAAGGTCGCTGATGGTGATTCTGATGACGACACTGACCAAGTCAATGAGATGGGCCTGCCTGTAGAGTCAGAAATGAGTTGCTTGACAATTGATGAGGTTCGTACGACTTTGTTGGATTTCGATAAAAGCGGCCAGTGGAGCAAAACCAAGAAGAAGGGGCAAAAGATGAAGGCGACCGCTCTGAAGAGAGAGTTTGTGTTTCTCTATCACCAGGAATGGTTGGATTGCGACATCGGTGTGGACGCACTCACCAAAACCCGTCGCGGACATCTGTATGCCAGAGCAGCAGCACATTACCATGCTATCTTTGGCTATGATGATACGAGCCTCGAAAAAGACGTATCTCGAGATGAAGATCAAAACTGGCTTCCGATTCCCCCACCCACTCTTGATGGTGTTGATCCTGAAGCACGAGCCACACACATTGCAGAATGGAGTCGGATCCGTAGGCGAACTGCAACTGTGAGTTAGTTCTCCCAGCAGCCTATGCAACTGATTTTACCATCCAGAGCCTGGGAGACACATTCTGGAATGCCTTCCGTCAAACCAGCAAAGCCACTGCCAGTGAGGAGAGCACGGTGATCTTCTTGAAGGCGGTAGAGCGCATTGCCAAGGAGTATGCACCTCGAAAGCAAGCCTGGAGTGCAGTTCGCATGTTCAATATGGAGACATTCGAAACAACGTATGCTCACGAATTTCGAGAATACTGGGCAACGCAGCCGGCGAAGACACAAAAATCGAAAGGGGCACGGTTGGCTGAACATGACAAGTTCATGAAGAAAAAGTTCGCCCAACTTTCGGACAAAGAAAAGGCTGGTTACGAGCAGCTTGCAGCAGAACTGAACACAAAGCGCGACGAGGAGACCACCCAGAGGTATGTTTATGTCTGCTTATATGTTTGTTTGTGTTGAGATTCGTCAGCATGACTGGCAAACTTGGCCAGCAACAATTGCAAGATTTGGTGTACTTGATGACAGAGGCGTTGGCCCAGGAAAGTCAGGGGCCAGTGTCGCTGCTTTGCGGGCAACGAAAAGAAGATGGGACGATTGAGGCTTTGAGGTAAGTCTACGTCTAACGTCAGAATTGGACTGATAACTTTGTTTATTCCAGTGTGCATGCGCTGCCTGACAAGGCTTGGGGGAAAGCATGGATGGCACACGACGACAAAGGATTCAAGACCGTCGATAGGATCTGGAAGGCTTACTGCAACGATGTCTGTCGTAAGTGATCATTCTTCGATTTGGTACTACATTGCTAATTGCTACAGCGTCGATGTCCAAGAAGAAACTTCCAGATACCATAGCAATCACGGGAAAAATGACTACTACCAGTGAAGATCACCCTCCCAACCAACTTGATTCAACCGCTCTTACCAGTGGTCGAGATAGCCCCCTAGAAAAGCTACCAGTTACACAGAATCCGCCAGCTGTTCAAGCTGAAGTTGCGACTGAAAATCCAATGTCGGTTGGAATTACTGCGGAGAATCAGCCACCCGCTCCAGCGATACCAGTTTTTGATATGAATCAAGTTCAAGTTGCACCAGACGCATCGACCCCGTCCCAGCTGACTCATAATTTTGAACCTTTCCATGTTACTTACCCACCAAACCATCACTCGAACTTCTTGAACCCCTCGTATGCACCGCATGTTGCTCAAAATTACGCTGATGGCGGCAGTACACCTTCCTTCCTTCCGGCTGTAGCATCATATGGTACCGAGACCCACGCTATGCAACCAGCTGTGGTGCAGATGATGCACCCGTCGATGGAGATGATCCGTCCGACGCCGATGATATCCCAGTCGCAGGTCTCAATGATGCAGCCGTATTCGACAATGAATCCTACGGCGATGGTTACTTCATTCAATGGCTGGTCGAATCCCTCAAGAGTCCAGTATGCTGAAATCTTTGGTAACGGGGCACCACAACAGGATTCGTCTCTTCAGGCCACTTTGAATTCACCTCTCACTACCTCTTTCCCACCAGCTTCTCACACTGTCCCTGCTGCTTCTTCATCACAACCGGTTCATCAGCCAGCAGATCCGTCAATCACTACGCCAACGCCTGAGGGTGAGACACCCAGCGAACCAACCATTGTTATTTCCCCAGCATCCCCTCATGCTCAAAGCGAGTATAGTGTCGATGGAGTTTCCTCAATTATTCCTCCAGCACCCCCTGCCACCCCGAGAGCACTGGGCGAATCTTTCTTACCTGAACATACTGACAATGGATCCAATGCGGAGAATGATGAAAGTCAGGAACTGCCAGTCGGCAAGCCAGCAGCTAAGAGGAGAAAAGTCAAAGCAGCCGCAGCTGACCAGACCCTAGGACTGGCGCTGACTCGTTCAAGGCAGACACCACAAGTCCTGCCGAAACCGAAGGGGAAGGGGAAGGCTGCTTCTTCCGCTTAGTCGAAAGTGATGTAGTATCTTGCTGTATATTGAAATATGTACCTACATCTTGCAATACAGGTCTCTTAATGCTGAATAGAATCATTGTATGGCTACAGAAAGTTGTATTGTACAGCAGGAGATTTCAGAAACAGAGCATTCAGCCGCAGGGGAATAGGCATTGGGCTGCAGTGGAAAGTGAATGTGCTGTGGCGAATAGACTTGTGTTTATTCGCAGAAGGGAGTGTACTGCAGTGTAATAGGTCAACTTTGACGGCAGCAGAATCGGCCTCTTGAATAGATGGATTGTATTGTGGTGGAATGGGATTGTGCTGCAGCGGAAGAGGTCGAATTTGATTGCAGAGAAATGGATTGTGCTGCAGGGGAATAGGCCGCTTTTGAATGCAGCAGAAAGGGCAGAATTTGATGGTAGCGGAATGGTAATGTGCTGCGGTTGATAGGAATGTGCTGCAGCTGAATGGCCGTAATTTGATAGTAGTGGAACACTGTCCTGCAGCGGAAAGGGATTCTGCTGCAGGGGTATGGGAATGTGCTGCAGTTGAATGTAATTTGATTGCAGTGGAAGAGGACTGTACTGCAGCGGAATCCCTTTCTGCTGCAGGAGAATGGGCTGGTTTCGAATGTAGTGGAAAGCGATTGTATTGCAGCAGAAGAGCCCAGAATTGACCATGGTGGAATGTACTGCGGTTGAATAGATTTTGATTGTGGTGGAATGCAATTGTACCACAGTGGGAGAGGTCGAATTTGATTGCAGGGAAATGGATTGTGCTGCAGGGGAATAGGCCGCTTTTGAATGCAGGAGATTGATTGCGGTTCAATGGCAATGAGCTGCAGCGGATTGTAGTAGCAGAAGCCAAATTTGATTGCAGGGAAATGGGCCCGATTTTGACCGTAGTGGAATAGGATTGTATTGCAGCGGAAGGGCTGAATTTGATTGCAGGGTTAATGTAATTGTAATGCAGTGCAAAAAGATTCTGCAGTGGATCTGAACCTACATTTCAATGCAGGTCAATGCAGAGAGTCGTCTTACATTTCTTTGTAGGTACAGGGACTCCTCCCAAACTTGAGCTAGGCACAACACAGTGAACCTGTGGGGCATTTCATATGCCACACCTCTGCCACTTCAGATGGTGTGCCTGCAGGTATAGAAATTGTAGAACAGCACAAAGTACCTACTCAGTGGCAATGCATATGTGCCTGTCATCTAGCAAACTTAATGCTCCTGAACTTGGGGTTCTGATGCCAGGTGGCCTGAGCATCAAAGTGAGAACAAATGGAGCAGAGCTCCAAGAGTGTAGCTCACTGGCAGTTGATGGAGAGGTGAAGAAAAGCTGTCTGGACTGACCAACCCCAAAAAGAGCAATGCAGAGTTCTGAATGACATCAGTAAATTGGAACACTTCAACAAAATTTTCCACAGAATGGGAAGGGCCAGGCCATTGCCAGGAAGTGTCTTGCAGGTCCAGAGATTGCAATACAAGATAACTGGACCAAAGCATGGATTACAGATAGATTTTTGCAGCTTGCAACACTAACATGATTCCAATGGAGATGCTGATGGGCATCTGAAACTCTTCTCTAATGAGCAGTAGTCTCACTTGAGGCTCTGAGGCACCTAGCAAGGCAAGGCCACATAATGTCACAACCAGCTGCCCAAATGAGATTGAGAAAAGAATTCTGAAGGGGAAAGATGAGACATGTGAGAGAAATTGAGAGTGCCCAACCAGCACAACAGTGCAGTAGTGAGAGAGAAGGACAGTTGTGACAAGACCATGTGCTCCTCTACCTTATCTGCAGCTAAGTTGTACCCCCTTAGCTTACAGATATGCTCTACAAACGGCTCATTTTTTGGATCTGAAATTTATATACAGAACCATAAGCCACTCACATAACTGTAGAATGAGATTATTTATACATCATTACATAACCTTTCACAACATGTCTGACAATGATGAAATTCTTCTCCAGCAGCTCTTTCTTGACAGAAGAAGACATGTATTATGGCCACACTCAGATGAAGTATGGAACAGAGGTGTAGCTAAGATGCCAGCAACAGCTCAGTACAGATACACATGACTTAAGATTTGGAGATTCAGTTACTAAAATGGGGTTTGGAAAGCATTTGGAAAGCATTTTGAATCTGAAAGGAGGGTCAGAACCTCCTTACAGATTAAGGTTTAGAAGAGGTATGAAATTTCAAAGTGTAGCCCAATAAGGCAGCTTACCTAAATGGTGACACCGGCATGTCTCATTTCAATGGTTTATAAGTAGCATCTGGAATTACAGTCCCTATGGAATGGCACCCCACCCTATGTGATTGGATTCAACTATAACTTGACTGCATTGGGCAAACAGATCAGTGCTCAGTTGATGGCTGTTGTGACCTTGTTGGGCTTGAGTATATACTTCCCATTACTCCAATGCTCAATTCAGCCTGTGCCAGACTTATGTTGGAAGAAACATTAGAAGTTGACTCACACCAAGTAGAACCACTTACCTAAACCACAACACACAGTGACACTTAATTATGACTCCATCACAGCCAACAAGTTGTTTCCAAAATACATGTATCATTAGCCCAGTAACTGGGCCCACCTGAGGGAGCAAGGAAAAGTCAGAGGGCCCAGACTGCCAAGTAAAGGTCTGAAAATAGATGGCATGCAGAAGTTATGGGTAAAGGCATGTGCTTTTAAACCTATTCCTCCCATTTGGTGTCAACACTCTACAGCATGAACACAATGGGCTGCAAGGCTTCAAAGGTAAGAAATAATATTTGGTGTTTATGAGATAATGTTTACACCATGAGACAATTTTTGTTCATTTCTATTACTAATAGATCTTGTAGTATACCAAAAGCTATTTAGAAGACCAATAGACATCTCACAGCCAATTGTGGTGAACCAAAGATGGGACAATGTATTTTCAGCATAAGCTACTAGTATGGTAACTTTTGCATGCCATCATGCCATCTATTATTCATTTACCAGGCCCTCTAACAAGGTTTTCCTCACTCCCTCAGATGGGCCTGGTTACGAGGCTAGCTGTTCACCACTGCCTGGTGCACTTTTCTGCCAATAGCTGGTGTGACAAGATGGTAGGCAGGGGGCTGTTATAGGATGGGCTCTGTGACTGCTTCCTACCTTTTTTATAGCCACAAAAGACATCATCATGGTTTTTGACTTGGTTCTAGTTACAGTCTCATATAGATTAATTAGAATCATGAAGGCCTTCTAACAAATTGATATGGATACAAGCTTGTTTTTAAAAATTATGTACAGTATTCTGCCCATAATCCGATGTGACAAGTCCCAACTTGATTCTATGCTATGGAGATGATCCTGCTGTCCTCCACTGTTACCTTCAATAGCTATCCGTTGAAATGCTTCCTACCTGCAAGGGATATTTCGGAATATCTCTAAAGTGAAATCCGTCTTAGTCTCATTACAGTATCCCCAAATTTGGTAACCGCCACTAGCCTACGGAAGTACGCAATTGGAAATTGATGCCCAGATATAGTCAAGTTCTCGACAGTTATCCGCACTACCAGCGCGTAGTTGACAGGATGTCCAATATGGGACCCGGGAACAGATACTTGTATGTTAGTACCTGACTACTGGATCTTGGTGGTATTGCACCTCATGCCGACTAATGTGCCAGTAACAGAAGTAATTGTCCTGCGGATCAGTCCGTTGTATGACAGAGTGCACTAAGAACAAACAAATCTGAAACACGATTCGAAACACCTTCGACTGCAGGGTGGAAGAGCGGCGTGCCGTATGTACGTACGGTTCATACGTAGGTATATAAATGACAAGGACTATGTAACGCTAACTTCCTCCATGTTTACGTACATTCGTTTTTTCTTCCTGGCCCTTTCCTTCCTAATTACAGCGAACTCTTCCGCACCCCCATCTGATGCGAAATTCACAATTCCAACTTTGCCAGACTTACACCCCAGTAAAGCAGAATTCATTTCTTCGTCGTCCGGACTGGACGCACCGAAAGTAGCACCCATTAATGTAACCTCTTTCGATTGGTGGTACTTTGACGCCGTGTCTCTCGACTCGAACGCTTCCATTGTAGTCACTTTTTTTACTGCTACGGAAGGCGGATTTGCACTTCTCATCGGACAGATCGAAGTTGATTCTGTGATGGTTTCAGCTTCATTCCCGAATGGGACGTTGGTTTCTGTGGCTTTGCCTCACGGAGGCGGTTGTGGAGGTTACCGGAGAAGGATCATCTGGAGTATGGAGTGGAACGGGGTTAAGTTGGGAGGGAACCACGGACTTAGCCCGGTATGTGGTAACGCTTGATGTGCCACTTTTGGGGATTAAAGGGACAGTTATTTTCGAATCGGTGAGCTTATCACTTGGTTTGAAGGAATGTCAACCCATATATAATAGATTGCTCCGGCCCATTATCCGTGTGGACCCGTAGAAGACGATCAAAACATGCAAGTCGGCCCTCATATTGGGTGGTCGAATGCTATTCCGGATGCTATCGCTACGGTGAATGTCTCATTTGGACTCAGTAGACTGGAGTTTATTGGTGCGGGATATCATGACAAGGTGAGCTGGAGTCTGTTATATACCTTGGGTTAATCTCTCTGTTCCGCAGAACTGGGGCGATCAACCATTCATTGAGAATGTAGGGAGTTGGCTCTGGGGACACGGAAGGCTAGGTCCTTATTCCATTGTCTGGTTTGACCTCGTGCATCCAAACGGGACGGAGCATCTAAGTGCTTATGCCAGTCAGAATGGGACCATAGTCTCGTCACGATGCGATGAAATCACAGTCCGTTCTATTACCAACTTTGCGCTTCCTCAATCTTTGCTATCCGGAAGTTTAAAGGGGTACCATATTGACCTCGATCTGGGAAACCAGGGAGTGCTTGAAGTGAATGTGACGAACATATTTGTGACTTTACAGGCAGGAGATATCTATACACGTTCACTAGGAAGGTTGGAAGGACACTTGGACGAGGACACTTGGACCGGCGTTTCTCTGCAGGATGAGTTTAACTTTGTAGTATGAGAGTAACAGTTAATAAAATCCGGTGCTGACAGACGCGAAAAACAGTACAAGCCGTTATGATTGAAGATATGCTTTAAATGTTCTTTAAAACATTTAGATACTCAAAGATTTACTCGCATTTATCAAGTGGTTCTTAAGTCTCGCTTTACTGACCATCCCAATAAGTGAATGAATACAGCCAATTCTCTTGTTTTAGAGTGCTGCATAGCAACTGAGCCAAACCTGAGCTCCGAGTCACTGACTCACTGATATTATCGCTTCATTCAGATTTGGCTAATGTTGATTACGTACACTACTTCTCAACGACTCAACTGTTGAGTCATCTTCATGAAATAGGCGCCACTGTCATCCATGTGCGGCATGAGTTTATTCAGCTCGAGGGCAAATAGTTCTGTCTTAGAGAACGCTTTATGGAGCTGTAGTGGATGTCATATAGATGAATACGAGATGTGTCAGGACTTACGGCTCGACTCTCCCATCCCAGGTAGTAATAGTTCATGTTATCGTCGTTGGCGGCGGTGCTCCAATGACCACCATTGAACCCATCAGCATAATAACAATCGGTGAATGTCTTGTTTAGTGAGTAGGCAAGGCTCTTCTTGTCGGCTGTGCTCTTTACATGAAGGAAGCACTATAGAGGTTCCGTCAGTCGACTAGTTATCGGCGGCGATCGCACAATGTGGTCTTACCAGCTCACATACAGGCGCAGTGAGTGCAGCCCTGGGCAAGCTGTCGTGTGCAAATGGTAAATAATAGCTGTCAGGTTCTCCTTCTACATCCAGAGCCTTGACAGCTTCTCTGAATTCTGGCGATTCTAGGGGCCCTTTATCTGCACGCCATTCTTTCGGCAGGTAAGACTAAGAGAGCACTCTAAGGGAAGGGGAAAATACGCACGAATGACCCACAACAAGGTATTGGGAGTGTCCGTGCAGGTACCGTAGTACTGTTCTTTCACGCCATTCGCAACGGCAGCCTGACGCAGCTGGGTGAAGCCAGGAGAGTCAAATTGAAAACCAGGTGCAACGCTGAATTTGATTAGTTCTGAGATGATGGGAGGCATGGGTGTTCAGATTGAAGAGCGAGAACCGAAACGCGGTGTTCTTGAAATGACTCGGAGGACCCGGGAGCTTGAAATTGACGGACAGCTGTCAGACGTAAGCGGAACCTGCGTTTGGCCCAGGCTTCAGGCTCGTCAAAGGCCAGGTCAGGATGACCTTTGTGATTAGGATCATTTATGAACGATTTACAGAGCTCTGTCCATCTCCTGTCGCCTTCTGTATGTGTACCGATGAATTCTGTAAATCGGCACTGAAAACATCAGCATTACGTCAAACTTTCGAACACGCCGAATCGAACTCCCCACCCCCATAATAGACGAACTAAATTTCAACAGTAGGATGGTCTTCAATTCATTTTGTTGATGGAACACAAATAGATGCTTCGAGACAATCTGCAGAGGTGCGAGAGCATTATCATTTTGATCTGCATATTGAATCTGGGCCCATAGTGTCGTCTGCTTCATTTATATTCATTCTCAATGGTGCTATACACAGCTATACACAACACCAATGTTACCGCATAAGCTACAGGATCGATGCAGATCACTCTCGCATACAGGCCGACTCTTACATGTTCAACCGTAAAACTACAAAGCCGCCTGATACATAGCCTTGGACAACATCTTCACGTTCATCGGATCATATCAACAGGCTTGAGAAACCCTAAAGCAGGTCCCCATCAGTACATACACATACAAACGATGTCCCGGCCTGGCGAACTGTCAAAGACAAAATTGAAGCACCTTGATCTGAATCGATAGAGGTGGGATATTGCTTCTCAGTCAATCCACGCTATTTTTGATCAGTTGGTGCTATTTAGGGAGAATGTGTACACGATCGGAACCGGGGCCCTTCGTGTCATCCAATTATGCATGTGTCAATGTTGAACAATCATGATCGAAACACTAGACTATACGTAACTGAATGCAGCACTCTGATATCCAACCAAAGAGTTGAAAGATATCAAAAAGATACAGTCCATCCAGGGCGACCGAGGTGACATCCAATGCTTATAACTGGAAAGTGTGGGATGTTTCAAATTGACAACTGTATTGGCTGAAGCGATATCATCCCATTCCATCGTTTCAGACACTTTCAGGCTGTGATGTCGGTGCTAGCTTCACTTGGCGTGGCGAGTCTGTCCTCATCGTCGCCATGCTTGCGTATCCGACGTTCTGAAAAACAAAAAGGAATATATATGTAATACGCTGAGTGTGGCTATGGGCCTGTTGCCGTCCATGAGTGAACTGGCCAGTGGGCGATAAGTCGTCCACTACTATGTTTTCTGCTTGTTACCGTGCATTTCCCTCCTTTCTACTTATAACTCGTAACAATCGTATCTTAATGACCCACCGCTGGCATACCACTCACCCAATCCTCCTGTTTCTTATTTCGTTGCCTGGGAGGGATCGGAATCCAATGGGTGTTGTGACGATTCCAACAAGTCGTCCTTCTGCTTTCATGATCAGGCTTTCAGAATCCTGATGCTTCTCTTGTTGGTGCACTCGTGTAGAAGTAGATCTGGAATAGAAACACCATGATATCAGCAAAAAATGCATTGGTGAGGAACGTTACCGGGTTGTAGGTGAGTAGCCGCTTGACGTGTTAGTGATCTGAAGCGGATCTAGTTACAGACGTGTGAATGATGGCTCTGTGGCATAAAGCGGGACCCAGTGGAATTCCGCACCACTATCATCCTGCAATCAATCATTCCATGCCGACCTATGATTCTGTGAAGTTGAACTTGTCCGCAAATTCAAATTTCACCTCACTATTTGACAAGTTGGTTGATCGAACTCCGTTGAAATATTCTGTTCAAACTCCAGCAATCATTATGCTCTTTTGGGTTGCATCTCCCTCGCCGGAATCTCAGGAGTTACCTATTCAGACAGGTAAATGATATTCAATAAGAATAAATATCGAAGACACTTTTCTACAGATTCGATCAAACAATGATTGTAAATTCAGAAATCAGGATGGCACTCTGGACACATCAGGCAAAGTACAACTCAAGGGAGATTGGTTACAGCGTTCATGCTGATTGATGAGTGCGAGGCAGTGGGACTCAGCTCATAACTCACCAAGTTACATCCGCACTGATCATCGAGTGTTGATACGGAAATACAATCTCAAAAGAGAAAGATTGTTATAGGAGTCAGATTCTTATTGCGAAAGTGAGGTAGAACGCAGTTCCGAATTCGAGGCCCATCTTATAGCTTAGGAAGGTGGAAAGTGTGAGTATCATCCTCATTGTCTTTCTCTCCCACAGTTCAGACAGTAGTCTAATACCTAGGAAAGAAGCTGCAAGTCATTATATGATGAAATGGAAATGTGGCGTCAAAGTGTTGCAACTCGATTGAGTTGAATGTCCACACAGAGATACCAGAGTAACATCCAAGAAACTGAGCCACTGGCACTGTGTTGACCATGATCTGATTTCATTCTAAAATACTTGGATTTGAATCCTTACCTCATCAAGGTACCATCTATGCAAGTGGGTTAAAAAGACCTAGGATTCGGTCAACACAAAATGTTCATAACCTGCTCCTTGTAACCATGGATCCTCTCAATCCACTTTCAGAACAGATTCAGCAGGCAGTTTACTATAGTATACTCTATCAATATGCTGCCTTAAGTGCCACTGTGTTTGTCCTCTGTGAGTTTGGTGAGCACCTGTGTTAAATTGGGGTGTGGACCTGACTAAAAAGCCAGTTGCGATGTTTCCTGATGAGGTAAGAAAGTATTTTCATGGCCTTATCAGGCTAACTTACTCAGGTGGAACACTTCTGGGTATTCCCATCTGAACTCTCCCATTCCCATGCAACTTACTCTTACTTCTGATAGTCTGCAAGATGGAGCTTTAAGAAAGTGCTCTTTCTCATGGTACTTATACACAACCTTGGTAGCTCTTATGCTTACACATTATGATAGAACCGGTACTTGGTCACTATAGCCTTACCCATAGAGATGTGGTGTATGTTTGTTCAATACTTCAAGATACTTTTACAAATACAACAGTGACTATTAATACTTCCATGGGACCTACGCTGTGAGCTGCTATCTTTCTGCATTGTTAGTGTTAAATGGATCTTTAGGTGTATGTTTCCACTATATTGAGACCTCCTAATTCAATATTCTATCTGAAAGGCCTTGCAAGGGCAATATATGGACTAGCTGGTAGGGCTTTGTTTGACATCTAATGGAACATAGCCTGAGGAACATAATAGCAGGACCTGTCTGCATTGTAGTTTCAGAAGGTCAGTCAGATTTATTATATCACATGCAGCTTAAGTCTCCCAGTGATTCTGCAGATCCGTATCTATGCTCTGTATAATCAAAGTAAGTTTACTTTCATTTAATCACAATGCTGTAAACACTTCTCTGCAGACAAGAGGCTCTTGTTTGGCTTGGCAACTTTGTTCATACTACTTGTGGGAGTACAAGTTGGAGTAACCTTTATGACTGATACAGATGTTGAATGTGCATCTTTCCTATCCAGGTACAATTCATGTCTAACACAACATAGATTATCAGGTGGTTGGTCAAGTAATACATGGTACTCAACTCTGTTCTTACCCAAGCAAGAGGTATTTGACAACATTTTGGTATAAATACTCAAGTATATGCAGCATTAATTCATAGTCACACAGGATTCCATCTATGGTTTTTGACCTGGTCCTTGTAGTGTTAGTCTCATATCGATCAATAGCATATCTTCAGGAGCATGAAGATATTCAAAAGAGCTGGTATGGATATAGACTTGTTTCTGCCCTTTTCAGAGATTCTTTGATGTACTATGCATTGTAAGCACTTCCTGTGTTGTACCACTGCACTATCCCTGATTTTCTTCCAGGGTCTTCATAATCTTTTTTGCCAATGCTATGCTTGGTGCTTTTGGATCAGCCTCATATAGCAGTCTTCTGGTAACATGGGCTTGGGCAGTCCCTCCTGTTATTGTGACCCATATGCTCATCAATCTGCACCAAGTTCAAGTTGAGAAGAGTGTTAATGGTCCTGCAGATGTTGGAGTTTTGATACAAGTACAAGTATCTACTTACCAAGTAACAATTTAAGATACTAACTGATTGTGCTGACTTTTGAGCTTTGGACACTATATTCTCCCTTCAAATTGTCTTAGTAGATTACCTTCAGGGTAGCATGTGGGTTAGTGCGTACTTGAGTAAAGAGCGCAGCGATGGACTCAAGAGTTGCTGACTAAGCGGAAGGTGGGAACCTTCGGCTTATCAGCAACCTCGATGTTTGCCAATTCTCAACAGTATGAACTGCATTGTCTTTGAGCCTCCGTCACTTTCTCTATCCAAATTATCTCCACCTCTCAGTCCTATCTCCAACCTATCTCTGCTAGATTCCCTTAATGAGGTTCACGATCTTGCCAATGGCCCAAACTTGACATATTGTATCAAATCACTCTGAGGTCGTACACATTCACAACAATTTCTGACTGCTATGGAAGCCATCCATTCAAGACACCTTTAAGAACATTCACATCCACTAAACTCCTTTCCTTACTGTGTTCGCAAGAAGCGCTCAGTGTTCAGATGGTAAGCATGACATCATTGAGAATCCTAATGACGAGCCGAGTATTCATACATTTAAACTTCACTTCTCACTCATTGAATCTTCTCTGAGTCTGGCTTCTTGCCTTCATTAGTACCTTTCTCACCTGAGCCCTGCTTCCCGCTTTCGCTCATGGTTGATCTGATCTTTCACCCGGGCTGGGCTTCCCACTTTTGCCTGTGGATACTCACCCGAGCCTGGCTTCCCACTTTTGCTCGAGGTTGATGTTGTTTTCTCACGAGCCTGGATTCCTGCTTTTGCTCGAGGTTGATGTTGTAGTCTCACCTGGGCCTGGCTTCCCGCTTTTGCTTGTGGATGATGACATATTTTATTCACCTGAGCCTGGCTTCATGCTTTCGCTCAAGGATTTTGCTGTCAGAGTCAAGATCTTTGATGTCCGTATTTCTCGGGTGTGAACGGCAGTGCCGTATACCCAGTCATAGCCAGCGCTATCGACTAAGTCTTGTGGGCTTATTATCTGCATCAGAGATAGGCCATCTTCTATCTTACATGAGAAGTGCCTTTGTGTTTATATGTTTCTATTCTAAATCCACCTGTGCTCACAAGGAGCAAGTCAGAGACCCTGATGGACCTAGTTACTGTTGAGTCTTGACTTGTTGTCTCAATCCGCTTTTCAAGATGCACTTTCAACATTGTATCTTAGATGCATCAACCTATCTATATGGTTGAAGATAAGATAGATTGAAAATAATAATAAATACATTAGCTTGGGGGAGACGGATTCCTGAGGACTCCGTCTGTGCTCTGCGAGCTGTTTGGGGAGTCGTCGTCCTCCAGAATCTCTCTCGCAGAGAGATAGGAGTTTTTCTATTCAGGAAACCTCCTATTCCCTCTCTCCCCATTGAACTTCATGTTCCGAGAGCTTAGACAGCCCCACCTTACTGCTACCAGTTTTGCCAGGCCAGATTGAGCTTTGGCATGATGTCAATTCACTCCTCTAGTTCACGAGTTTCACAATGCTCCAGCTTCTCTGATTCCAGTCACAATGACTGTGCCATAAAATTACTCCTTCAAAAAGATGACATCATTGGCCTTCTTACCTCACTCCTGCTGAACACCATCATCATCAATTGGATTCAGTTCCTTCCTGAGCATCCAGCTTCCTCACCTTCTTTCAGGCACTATGATTCTTTGTTGATGTGTGTAACCAGCCACTGCTCTGCTGCATTAGTGTTGCTCCTTTGCTGCATGTCACACTCTTTCAGGCTGTTTCTTTTTGTGTTGACTATGCTGTCTAAGCTCTCGGAACATGAAGTTCAATGGGGAGAGAGGGAATAGGAGTTTCCTGAATAGAAAAACTCCTATCTCTCTGCGAGAGAGATTCCGGAGGACAACGACTCCCCAAACAGCTTGCAGAGCACAGACGGAGTCCTCAGGAATCCGTCTCCCCCCAAGCTAATGTATTTATTATTATTATTTTCAATTCTACCTTATCTTCAACCATATAGATAGGTTGATGCATCTAAGATACGATGTTGAAAGTGCATCTGAAAAAGCGGATTGAGACAACAAGTCAAGACTCAACAGTAACTAGGTCCATCGGGGTCTCTGACTTGCTCCTTGTGAGCACAGGTGAATTTAGAATAGAAACATATAAACACAAAGGCACTTCTCATGTAAGATAGAAGATGGCCTATCTCCGATGCAGATAATAAGCCCACAAGACTTAGTCAATAGCGCTGGCTATGACTGGGTGTACGGCACTGCCGTTCACACCCGAGAAATACAGACATCAAAGATCTTGACTCCGACAGCAAATCCTTGAGCGAAAGCATGAAGCCAGGCTCAGGTGAATAAAATATGTCATCATCTACAAGCGAAAGCGGGAAGCCAGGCCCGGGTGAGACTACAACATCAACCTCGAGCGAAAGCAGGAAGCCAGGCTCAGGTGAGAAAACAACATCAACCTCGAGCGAAAGCAGGAAGCCAGGCTCAGGTGAGTATCCACAGGCGAAAGCGGGAAGCCAGGCCTGGGTGAAATCATCACATCAACCTCAAGCGAAAGCAGGAAGCCCGGCTCGGGTGATAAACAAATTAATATCATCCACAGGCAAAAGCGGGAAGCCCAGCCCGGGTGAAAGATCAAATCAACCATGAGCGAAAGCAGGAAGCAGGGCTCAGGTGAGAAAGGTACAGTAACGAAGGCAAGAAGCCAGACTCAGAGAACATTCAATGAGTGAGAAGTGAAGTTTGAATGTATGAATACTCACCTCGTCATTAAGATTCTCGATGATGTCATGCTTACCATCTGAATGCTGAGTGCTTCTTGCAAACACAGTAAGGAAAGGAGTTTAGTGGACATGTGAACATTCTAAATTGCCCTTAAAGGTGTCTTGAATGGATGGCTTCCATAACAGTCAGAAATTGTTGTGAATGTGTACGACCTCGAAGTGATTTGATACAATATGTGAGGTTTGGGCCATTGGCAAGATCTTGAACCCCATTAAGGGAATCTAGCAGAGATAAGACTGAGAGGTGGAGATAATTTGGATAGAGAAAGTGACGGAGGCTCAAAGACAACGCAGTTCATACTGTTGAGAATTGGCAAACATTGAGGTTGCTGATAAGCTGAAGGTTCCCACCTTCCGCTTAGTCAGCAACTCTTGAGTCCATCGCTGCGCTCTTTACTCAAGTACACAATTATTGCTTGCTTTTATACTTCTTTACATCTCAATTAGCTATGTCAGGGTCATGTACCTAGTGCTTAGTGCTAGTTTAGCAACAAATGGATTGTGATGGGTGCTGTCATGGAACTCAGCTATAACAACAAACACTCCATCACAAAACATTCATCCTATTTCATGGATCATGGCTATCACCTGTATATGGATGGGAACAGAGATCTTGAAGGACAAAGTACCCTTGTGGTAGGGTGGGATGACTTGCTGGTCACTACCCCCTCTTCCTCTCCTTTTGCCAATACTCCTCATTATACCATGTTCTTACTGACCTTATCTAGGTACTATGACTATACCACTCACCATGCTTGCCCCTTCTCAACACTCAATAATGCAATACATCACTCTAGATGCCATTTCAACTTCATTCTATTGCCCTAGTTTTCTTTATTGCTTATCTATCTCACCAACCCAAACTGACAAACACACC
>QLOY01001397.1:0-55720 GCA_003313965.1 Megacollybia marginata
CCTGTCTCAGGTGTCGACAGCCCCGCACGTGTGCAGACCCCGCCCCGTAGCGTTCCTATCAACGAGTTAGACACATTGAACGTGGGGGCTCTGCAGCTGCTTTTCCTCCTTGTCTGCTTGCCTTCGTTGCTTTTCCTGGAACGGACTTGTTGCCTGAGCGTGTCTTGACCATAGTAACTTGGTAATGCGAATTCTGGAAGCCATGTGATCTTGCAACCAACTTGTTCAAGAAAAACAACAAGAACAATACATTGAACGGAGTGAACAAGAGTACAAATAAACAATGCCGGATAGTATATATAGGTTCAATTTGCAGCCAGTAAGGTATGTGGAACAATTGGTGGGCATCCAAAGATATCATGGAAAAGCCCCGTGTATATCATAACCACCGCACCTTCCAGGGTGCTCAGGTGAGCATCTTCATTGCTAAGCTGAATCTTTGGCATTAATGTTTCGCTTCTAACCCCATCCCATTGGAACATCAGGTCCCGCAAGGCCAACAAATGCGGTGCACACATCCTCACCGTTGAAGCTGCCAAACCCTCTCTCGCGAACTCTACGCTGATTGAGAACAGGTCGTCTGCTTCGTTTCCTGCAAAACAGGATTGTAGTCGGCATCTGCATCTGGTGGTACCGGTATCTTCGCCAACGCAGTGATGCTCGTCCATTGCGGCTACCTCAAATCGCAGATTCAACTCAGTAAGGTCCCATATGATTTCTGTGATGGATTTCTCGCTCATAGGACCTCCACTGGCAAACATTGTCTCATTCCACTGGACAGGAGACGCCTGCAGATCCTGTATGTTCGAATCAGTGACTGAGTGGCCGAGGACCTGAGAAAGATTGTTGCGAAGGTCCTCCGTCAAATGTTTGCTCATCAAGGTGAGAATGGTCCTCCATGTCTGATTTGATACTAAGCATTCCTTCCAGTTCGACTGGGAAACCTTCTGAATAACTGACGATCGTAACTTCAGCCAGTTTTGCACGTACGTCGACCGTTTTTCATCCGACGTGACTGAAACGAACAATACAGGGTCCGGAAATGCGTAGCCCCGTCGTCCAGACTTGCTACCATTGTTACGATCGATGAGGACCAGCGCATTCTGCCATACGAAATTACTTGGAGGATATAAAGCGCTGTCTGGTCGAGTATATTTATCTCGACCAACAGCTTTGGGGGGCGTTTCGGAGGCGTTACTGGTGGCTTTGGTGCTGGGTCGGTTTTTGGTACCCCTTCGTGTATTTTCTCGGCTGGAAGGGTTAGCTGATGTTTTGGCCACTTTAGTAGTCGGTCGGTTGTCTAAGGCTTTATGAAACGAATGAGTAATTGCAAATGGAATACAAAATATGTACTGTGTCTTTTCCATTTTGTTGTATCTGTTGAGGCTGTAGGCACCGCGGAGAAAGGATTTGGGGCATTGTAATCGCTATTGGTATATTCAACGATAGCCTTATGAACAGAATGAAGGTCTGCAGGACCTTCGTAAATCATCTGCGTTGAGTCAGGCAGGTCCCCAGAGCCGAAGTCGGCAGGTTTGAATAATTCTTCCAGCTGGTTGACACAAATCCGAGGCAGTTGGCGAGTTGGATACACGAACCAGTAAGGGATGCCAGCATGGAAAAGTAGCTCAGCATCACGGGTCTTGTAGACGAATGCCCCCAGTCGAGTGTTATCAAAACCGGAGGAGGGAACTGACCCCTCAATCATCGCTTTGAAGTGCTGACAATAATCAAGAAGGCTCAGCAGTTCCAGATAACATCGTTGAAGGGTTACAACAGTGTTTTGAACGAGGAGAAATGTTGCGGTGAGAGATTCAAGTCGAATCTGTATCTGTCGAAGAGAGGTCGACAAGTGACGAGCCAGTCGGACTTCGTTTGTGTTGCGATGAGACTTGATAAAATCTTCAGTGTGAGCACACAACTCATCAACTAGAGAGCCGAAGTTGGTGGTTGGTTTGATAGGCAATTTGCCAACCCGGCTGTCCACATTTAGGGAAGTGCCGAATTCAAAGTCATCTGGGCTGATGTCCCACCAAATGATGGAGAGACGGCCAGCTGGTTGTGCTCGCAGAATACAGGTAAAATGGCAGAAGTCCTCGGTGAAGACTTGCGGCCAGCAGACCCAGTCATTAAGGCCAAACCGACCATCAGATCGTCTCCACACTCTCTGAGTACCGAGCGGAGGCAGAGGAACAAAATCATTGTATGGAGTCACTATAAAATATTCGCCGTCAGGAAGAATGGCACCACAGTACCCATTGTAGGCAGTGATCGGTCTGTTGGCTGTAAGCAAGTATTAATTTTGATATCAAATAAATAAATAGGCTTGACATACATTTTTTATGAAGCAACAACCCAGGTTGAGCTCGTAGTCTGGCAGGCGAAATTGCGGTGGACAATTCCTTTATTTATATAAGTGAAGTATTGAATGCAGAAAAAAAATTCTTACCATGATAGTTGGAGTATGCTGAAGAATGCAGCAGTAATAGAGCCCAGCACTGTAAGCAGGTAGGTAGTCAGTACCAGCCCACAGAGACGACGGCTGCAGTCAATGACTGCAGAATGGGTAAATGCGGAAGGAAAATATCCATTCCGCCTGTTGGATGGGTGGCCAACATCTCGCACGAGAAGGAGATATCCATTCTCGCCCCAGGACAACAATAGTTGTCCGTACAACGATAGTTGTACATTTCGTCAATAGACAATAGTCTATTGACGAGATGGAGAGGAGGGGAAAATAGACGACTTACACAGGTGGTGGGAGCGGACACAAACTTGGCTTAAGTCACGCCCCAACTAAGTTTGGGTGTGTTTGGTACCACCTCATTTTACGACTACGGTAAGTAATTGATATTCAGAATCCTCCGCTGACTTTGGATTGCAGTAACTGTCGCAGTAACTGTCGCAGTAACTCCAGCGCCAACTTTGGCCACAGAAGCTTGACTATTGTCAAGCTTCTAATGAGGATACCGCCATGCATTGACTATTGTCGTGCATAGACATTGACTACCGTCGTGTCCTAAGGTACCTTTGGGGTCTCACTATGGTGGACTCCTCTGCCATACTGGCATCTGCGTTTCAAGCCCTCCAAGTACACGGTCTCTGCCTTTTGCCCTACTGACACTTCTGGATCGCGACTTCGTGTAACTCTTGCAGCATCAACTCTGGCCACCAAAAGCTTGACTATTGTAAAGCTTTTAATGAGGATACCGCCATGCATTGAATATTGCATTGAATATTGTTGTGCATAGACATCGACTACCGTCGTGTCTTAAGGTACCTTTGGGGGTCTCACTATGGTGGACTCCTCTGCCAAACTGGCGTCTGCGTTTCGTTTCAGTAGGTACAGTTACATGCAAGTACTCTACAAATACAGTGTTTTGCATCTCGGGCACTTCGGATGACCGGGTTAAATTTTCTGCATTGCACGCTTGGACCGTGTATTGTTCTGTCTGGTCCGTTCATTGTTCTCATCTTCAATGTTGTGCATCAGCAAGGAAGCCAAAGGTTGACGGGAGCGAAGAAAAGAAATCAGTACAGCTAGACACCAGTCTGCTGTATTGTCAGTTGATTCTTCTACGCATCCAAGAGCGAAGCCATCTGGCATCAGAGAATTGGTTCATTTTAGCCGAGGTCGCACCCTCACTCAATTGCACACTCTTTCAATATGGGGAACACCACCTAGCAGCCCTGAGAAACCAGCAAATGAACCACACGCACACCGCTCAATACTGCAGCCCTTAGATGGTGAAGACAGTTTGGTGCAAACCTGGGACCTGGAATATGCTACAATGTTTCAAACCGAACCAGTGACTCCTTCACGCCATTGTCAGCGCCGCGCCACACAATGGGACACCTGGAAGAAGAAAATTATTCCTGCCCTCATTGATCCATGGCTAGAGCTACAACGACAGACTGCCTCATTGCTAAACCCACCACCACCTCGAACTCATGTTTGCAGCTGCGGGACCGTACCTGAGTCTCTCAGGATCAGGGTCATTCGATTTTTTGGTATGTGTAATTGATTCGATTAACCCCAAATATTGACTTGTTCAACGATAGCAATCGAAGAAATACAATTATTTAAATGTGAATGCTATCCTGCAGCAGTTCAACTTGTGGAGCGTGGCCTGTTTCCCTGTGCGCCCATAGCTCCTACCCTGGCAGTCGATATACGCGTGCTGGATTTTCTACAGTGATTATATGTGCGGATATCTCCCAATCACACAGCGATAGCTCAAGCACTAGAGGATTGCCTCAGCTCTCAAGGGTACAAGTTAGAGACAAAGGATTCCCTGCATCAGTGTTTTGGGAATGCGTTCCACTGGTTCTGTGCATTGGTGGATGAAACTGACCGACATATCGACAATGTGGTCACTGAGGTTCGCCGCAAACACTGCAAGGACAATGTCGATGTCGAGCCTTTGCTCAACATCAGACCTATTACAATCCCCATGGAATGTACGCATCCACCTTCCATGCCCTCATCACCCAGGAAACGGAGACGTGATTCTTCCCCCCGCTCCAGTGTTGAAGCAGAGTGCGAGAATCCTGTGCCTCAATCCAAGCAATTCAAAATTGGTACCAATCCTTTCCCCAATCCAGAACCTCGCGATCGTCCCAGTGAGTACCTGCATGAACGCTGTCCACTTTGCTTTGGAGGAGAGTTTCCTCGCAAGGTGAAATCAGGGTAAGTGACAGCTTGATTGTCTTGGTCCGTTCTCATAATCGTAATAGACCGGACTGTATTGTGGCCTTAGATGCTTGTTTCACACAAAAACACAACAAGCAGCTCAGAGACCCTGAACAACAGCACCCATATGACATTTTCGTACCAGAAATACAGGTTAAAGGAATGGAGGAGTATATAGAGAGCGTGCGAGGAACTACTCAACTGAGGAAGGCCAAGGACCAGCCTCAACAGCCTCTCGATGATAGATTTGACAACCCTAACCTCAAGGTGCCACACTCGGTTCTTGATGCCTGCCAAGACAGCTTCACTGCTGCTGATGAAGCGCAAACTAAATCAAGCATTCAATTCTTTGATAGTACTGCGCTCATGGCCCTCGTTTGCCGTCATGACCAGGTGCTCTGGTTTGTTAACATGACATCCGCAGGAGAAAAGCAGGTCTATGTGCTTGTGGTACTTGAAATGCTGTTCCAGCATTTGCCATTGGAGTGGACCATTGGTGCATTGTATGATGTGATGTGCATGCTAGAACGTAGCTGTCAATTATGGGGTTTTCTTGATTGATACATTGACCACCTTATTTTTGCTGTTTCGGTTTTCCATGCGTTCGGTCATGGCTGGCCGTGTCAATTGATCTACCATCCTCGAAAATGCGTAGGTTTCGGAACATCCGATGGTGAAGGCTGTGAGCGCCTCTGGCTTTTCATCAGCTTTCTTATATCCTATCTGCGAGTCTGCAGTGTCAGTCTATTTCTTTCTCATATATCTTTTTCACTAATTATTGTCAATAGTATCACATACGACTCTACACATTGAATAGTCAAGCCCGTTATCGGACAAAGGAATATCTAGAGTGAGTGGCACAATGGTTGTTGCGTAAGGCTCGCCAGTGTGCCCGATGGAAACAAGCTGCCATCACAGCATTGGAGAATTGTGGAGAAGATAAGGAAGTGTTGTGCGAGCAGTGGAAGGCTCAGGTGCAGGCACAGACTTAGCCGATGCCTCGTAGGTGTTTCATTTCTTTGCACTTTGCCATAATGATGTTTCCATTGCAGGCCAGTCTGAAAAAAGTGGTGAAACTGTTGTAAAGAAGCTCCTGGTGGCTTACAAGCAACGCGATACTCTGGAGAAACGGATTGAGGCTACCGAAGAAGCCATACTTTGACTAGAGACCATTGATAAAGACACTACTTTGGACGCCAAGCTGGAAAGTGATCAAAAGAAATTGGTGGAGGTCAAATGTAAGATAACTGCCACCGAAAAGAACCTGGGAGCGACTGGGAAAGAGAAAGTGCAGTCTTTGATGAAAGACAAATATTTGCAAAAGCGCATGAACGCGCACGCTGTGAAGATCCGATTGCGAAGAAAACTCTGTCAGCGAAAGTTTGAATTCGACTGGTTCGAATGAGTAGTTAGGAGACAACGAAATGGTAACTAAATCTCTTTTTTGTAGTGCTCTTCTGATAATTGGTTTTAGAACGGAAGCTACATGATCATGTTGAAGCTGCTGTAAAACGTCGAGAGCCCAGTATCCAGAAACTGGCGAAAACATACAACAAACTGTGCACAGAACTTCAGAAGTTAATTGAGACAGGAAAAGCTCCCCATGGTGCCGTCGCTCCTAGGCCCATTGATATGGATCATTTGTTTGCTCTGGATGTGGATGACGAGATTTGGCAGGACATTGGGTTGGATGACCAAAACAATGCTGATATGACTGTGCCCCCTCGCTGGATGAGCGATGACAATGTCTGTGTTGGAATTAAGGCACTTCTTGAGCTTGACCGATGTGAAGAAGAAGAAAAACGCTTGATCCATGAACGCCGAGCCCTTCAGGTTTGGTACTCGGAAGAGTGGGCTGTCATTGAGAAAGCGATTCAAATTGCAAGTGACATAGGTTTGTTATCATTACAGAATGAGAACTGCTAATAAATTGATTGACAGATGATGCTGCACTTGAATATGCACTCCAGCTCAAAAGAACAAGACTTTTGACTCTTTATACAACTTGGGAAAAAAGCTTGTGTGGTCTTGACTGCGGGGAATGGGCTTTGCCAGACTGGGGCCCATCCAATGAAGACATTACTGCTGCACAACAGGCTGATATGATAGCATCTGTGGCTGAGAACCAAGAAGCTTTGAGTGGACAGTCACATGCTGATGACACTGATGTTGACGATGATTTAGGATTTGAGATTGAAGAGGATGCTGGTCTTGCAGATGCTCTGGATGCTGTTGAGATGGCAGACAACTTACGGGTGGAGGAGATGGATGATAAAGATTATGGTGATTAGATTAGAATTAGATACAAATTGTATATTGTAGAATTAATACTGAAACCTACAGTTGACTTTGTTATATATATTGCTTGAAACAGCTTGTATGATTAGTCAGACCTCCAAAAAGTTTTGTGGTCCTTACTAGTAGGTGGTCTGACCATGTATTACATTTTTCTACACAAAGTTAACTTCTAAATGGTCTGACCATGTATTACACTGTTCTATTGTGAAGTTAACCTATCAATGGTCTGACCAAGTCAAAAATCATGCCTGGTCTGACCAGGTAGGACTTAAGAACTTGGTCTGACCATGTTGGAGTTTGTGCATGGTCTGACCATGTTGGAAATTGTGCCTGGTCAGACCAGGAAGCCAACCTATCAATGGTCTGCCCATGTTGAACCTGAGAATATGGTCTGACCAGGCATTTTCTGCCTGGTCAGACCAAATATGACTTGAAAATCTGGTCAGACCAAGTCAGAACCCTTGCCTGGTCAGACCAGATGACAGTGAATAGGGTAATCCTGGTCTGACCAGGTTGAAGTGTGGTCTGACCAAAGCATATGGTCAGTGACCAGGGTACCAGGGCATCTTAGCCCACACATAACTTCATGACTGTGTAGGCTAACTAGGCCTATAGGGGGTATGACTGATATGAGTCCTAGACCTGTGCATGTTCTCTGTCAAGTTTGTGTGATTGACTTTTTTGGTAGGGAGATAACCAATCAACATGCAAGCATGTCTCAAGGGCTTTCTCCTTATATGGCAAGGAATGTTGGTGAGCATCAGGTAGACAGGATATGCAACTTTTCCCTTGCCAAAAGGCACCAACTGAGTTTTGTCGGTGGCAATTATCACAGGTGCTATGGTTTTGCCATGAAATTTATGGTGGTTCTGTAGATATTGAGGATTGTACATGTTCAGAGAAAGAAAGTACCTGCAGCTCCCACCACCAGTCTCCTGTCCACATCTCATGTATTGTTCTGACATCATCTTTCTTTGGTACCTTACAAAAAAGTTTCGTCGGTCTATACACAATATCATTGGCAAGTGTCGGGTCTCCCAGGAGAGCCCTCATAGCCTGAAGTGTGTCTCTATAGTGTACAGTGAATACTTCGTTGGGTGTATCAGGAAATACAAGTGTTTTAGTTTGCCAGGGGCCTAAGCGCTCTGGGATGTTGTCAACTTTCTGATATAGGGTGTGGGTGTCTTTGAATGAGAGGTCACTTTCCCAGCACCTAGAAAAAATCAGAATCGTATATTTGTGCTGCAAGGGCATACCCCTGGAATTTTTAACAGATGATCACAAGCAGCTTGTGAGGAAGAGTCTCTAACCATCCAATCAGCTACCTTCCAGTCCATCTCTGATTTGAAAGGAGCATAAGGAGAAACTGATGCTCCCCCTGCTGCACCACATGTTTTCTCCCAAGCCTCTAGCATTGTTGCTGGTGCTAATACTGTTTCCCCTGCTCTAACATGAGAGGGACACTCCATCTCTATGAGTTCCTCTCTGGGAGCGAATTCTATTGAAGGGCCTGCCCAATTTGCCCCTTCCTCTGGTGTCAGTTCTTCTGTATTGTCAAACGGGCTTCCCTGGTTGTTCAAATAAGTTTGCCACAGATAAGTCGGCTCTTCTTCCTCCTGGTCATCTCCAATGTCTCCAAGATCAACCAAATGTTCATCTAGTGGTTCATTCACCTCATCCATGATGTTGCACTGTGCCTTGCTCACGGCAGCATTCAACCATTGTGTCCTAGTCATTGCCTTTAGAATTTTACCCCACTGTCTCCAACTAAGCTCCAGAGTCGTGCCCAGAGGGTAAGCTGTCAGAGATGAGGGCAGTGAGGGAGGTGGGTCATCTACTTCCATTCTATCCAGGGTCTGCAGAAGACTGGGGAAAACCTTCAAATGGATAGACTTTGAGTTTTCCCAACTTGAACCAAGAACACATCTTTGCATAGGTCATATGGTTGGTTAGACCACTGCAAGACTTGGCCTGCTAGAGACAGATCGGGCAAAGGAGTTTATCCTCCAGAACCTCTGTGTCGAAATGCAAACTAATCTCTTGGAGAGATTCTTTCAACTCAGCTGTGCTGTTAGGTATACAGAGAACTTGTGTTATACTTGGTGGTGCATGGTGTGATTTGGTTGAGCATTTTGGACCCTTCCAGCCTGAAGCACTGCGAGAGGTTGGCATTATGGTGAGAAAGGATGCAGAGGTTGTATGTGGCCTTGTGTGCTTGCACATTACATCTTGAGAAAGTTTGAGCATCAGCAGGTCTCCTGAGATAAGAATACACTGACTGTGTGAGTTGTCCATGGTCAGCAGATCTCTGCAGTAACATCAAATCCACCAGGAATGTGAGGGAGTTACCAAGGTAATACTCCTGTGGTAAATTCATGAGTCATCACAGTAAATCGTGAGTTGTGAGTTGAGGCATCTGGGAAAGGGAGATGGAAGGGATTCACTCTTGTAACAAGATAGACAGTGCAAAAAGGAACATATATCAAAGGTCTGGAGGGTCACATTCACAGGAAATGTGAGGGAGTACCAAGGTAAGCTCCCATGGTCCAGGATGTGCTCTAAGGGTGTGATGTCACATCATGGTCACACAGCCTGTAAGACAACATGCAGACTTTAGACAATAAACAACTATATTTTACTCCTAAAGATCTGAGATTCTTCTTTCTTCTTCCCTAAGCTTCCCTGCCCTTCTTGGCTAGACTCCACAACAGACTCTTCATACTTCCTTTTCTTGCCAGCAAAACTCGATGCCAGCCTTTCAAAGTTGAGCTTAATCTTGAGTTCCAAACGGCCCTTGATGTTGTCAGGTGTACAGGTAGCCATTTTCACAGGTATCTTCACTTGCCAAGTAGGCCTCTGAACCTGGTGTATTAATCATCTTTTCATTCACTGTAGGAATAAAATTGTAATAATGCTTACCTTGAAAGACTTCTTCAAGCTTAGAATTAGAGGTGCTGCATGGCCCTGAGCTATTGCTCAAGTTGCTACAAGAAGGATGGACATATCCAACATTGGCACAGTGGGAGTAATGTTGTGCTCTTGCTCAGTGTAGCATTGTCAGAGGATGAAGGTGTCATGGAAAATAACTACTTCTTCCATCAACATCTTCCATCATGATGAGGAAGGTGTCCACACCTCTATGGCTCTTTTCATCCCATTAGAAGTCAGGAATGATGGAGGTCAATGTGAAGTAAGGAGCGGGTGATGGGTTGAACATGCACTTGGAGCCTGTATCATCAATTAGAAAGAATGGACAGTAATCTCAGATTTATATACTGTAGTTTAGGGAAGAAATCATTGAACCAGTTTGTAAACTAATTACCAGCATTTGGCAAGTTGATTAGTTCCCCAATCTCAGGCAGGCCCAAATCAAAGTATCAGTACCATGGTGAACATTGGTCAATACCACTGCAACAATAAACCCAGACTTATGAACTGTTTCCCTTCAGCTTTCTGAATAACATCACCAGAAACATCCTTGAATTGTCTGAGGCAAGTCATCAACCCCACATCCTCTTCTCCACAGTTTTGTACATCTCAAGCGCTGCTCTGGCAGGCATGGCCCATCCCTTCTTCAGACAAATGTCAAAGATGGCATGAAGAACATGTCCAGCAGATTGTTGAACATAAACCATATTGGCGACGAGGACAAACCCATTGAGTGATATAGGCTTATTGATCTTGGTGGATCCTGTCTGATGGGTACACATTTGAGGAAGCTTGGTGATCTGACACTGGTGAATATAAGGAATGCCAATAAATAGTGTACTCACCTGTCCTATGCGAACAGTAACAGGGACCTTTTTGAGCTTCTCATCAAGTGTAATCATGAATTGAGGATACATCGCTGTATAAGAAGATAAAGCAGCCAATAATAACAACTGATAGCCCAGTCATTGACACATTCAGGAAGAGCAAAAAGTCCACATATATCTTTTCACATCAGTAAACATGTTAAGAGTTGCCAAAAGCCCCACGACCCCTGGTCAACTCTCCACTCATGATACTCCTGTCCGAAAAGAGGGATTGACATCTCCATCTTCCAAGATGTCTAGGTCAGTTACCAAAGCACACACCTTGAGAGTTTTCCTATACTGCTCCTCATTATATGGCAGATTGAAAGGAATGTTAGCTATAGAACCATAAAACACCTATCCAGATAACAGAAACAAACCTACCTTTGATTGAAGTGCTTTGTAGCCATGCAGCCTAAATCAATCCAATACCCAAACACTGAAAGCCAAAAAACCCTTACCTGAGGAACATACATACAAATACCCTGAACAACCCACTCCTGACATCAGGCAATATCTTGAAAAGGATGCAAGTGCATCAGGAGGCAAACAAGGACAGATAATCTGTCCAGCCAAAACATCTGCTTCACCAAGGAGTGCTACCAAGCCTCAGTGATGGTTTGAACAAAAGGGCAGAAACGAACCCAGAAGCATCAATGTTTTGCCAGACCCCAACTTGCCACAGATCAGTGAAAGCTCCCCCTTCAGAAATTTGAGCAATAAATCCATCAAAACAAACTTGTCAATGCAACCAATGATATGCCGGTTTTGCGGCTAAGCTTATAAACTGGCAATGTTACCACCATAAGTTTGACTAGAGAGTCGAGATGTGTCTATTAACTCATCTATAGTCTGGCGTTACTTCTAGACTTGGTGACTGAGTACGTGTCTAAACTTGGTCATCTTTGTTCAAGACTAGACTGTATACTGAGTTCGGTTATACTTAAACATGGCTAGTATAGTGAATTGGTGTCATTAATGATCCTAGATGAGTTGAACTCTCAGGAATTCATGTCTAGTACTAAGAACTGTACTACAGCTATGGTTTGTGATGATCACGTGATTGAGTCTAGGGGAAGGAAGGAAAGAAAGTCGAAAGACGTTCTCTAGACTACCAGAAACACCTGATCCAGCATCACATTCATCAGTGTTGGTGTACTGCATGGTCCACTGAGTCATCTAGAGTGGGAGAGTGCTTAGAAAACAGGACTAGGAAAGTCATGGTATCGGATAGGCCAATCGCAAGGCACCTGAGGCTTAGTAAAAGTGTTTCAAAGCAGTGTCTGGAATGCAGATCCATGTGGTCGCAGTATTAGAACCGCTATGCCCGGGTACAGCCATACATTAAAAATAGGGGTAGGTGGCGCAGCATGTGGCAACCACCCTTGGAGATCCCTTTCTAGTTTTCATTTCTGATTCATCTACTATTTATTGGACTGTATACACACATGGCCAGGTACATACAATCTCGATTCATCTATATTTATATCTCTAGAGCTGTATATAAGGATGTCTAGGACTCGTAGTACCACTAGATAACTGCCCCTTGCCTACTATCTGTATTTGGCTTGGTGTTAAACGATTGGGTTTTGTTTGGTTCGTCTCTAGTGTGAGATTGATTTGAGTTTTGGGATTTACAAGTTGTGATTTTGAGGTTTTGATTTTGATTTTCAGTTAAAGTTGGTTTTGCACTTGTTGGTGCATTGTTTTGTGTCAGATATCATCATCCGCTGTTTCTAGAAGTTAGACAACTTCTCTAGAAGTCCAAAAACCTATACTAGTCTGAAATAGACAAAGTTCTGAAGCATACACCTGCTTGAGACACTTCTCTAGAATAAACTAAGAGCATAACTCACAACTATTGGGATATCAAAAGACAACTAGTATGTGTTGTTTGTGGTGTGTTTTGTGGTTTAAAGACTTTGTTCCAGACACCATAGATTGCAGATCATTCCCTAGACGTCGCATTGACAGTTCCGCTCGTGTGCACCACCACCTCGAGTGTCCCTATCACTGAAGGCACTAGACTGAAGACGATCTTGTGGCCAAGTGACTGTACATGATTGGAATGCAATTGTCTGAGGTTGTTGGTGGACTGGTGGGATGGGGAAGACTTTTCTTCCTGTGAAGTATTTTTTGATATGGTGCATTGAGACTAGGCTCTAGAAAATTGTGAGGATTTGAAAATAAAGGAAGAAGGGGTATACTTGGAGCATGTTGATGAATGTTTGAGGGAGAGTGTTAAGGGCAAATTTCATTTCAGAGAAAACTGCAAGTCATAAGATGACATGAACCACTGCTTCACCATGGGCAAAGGAGCCATTGGGAGTGCAAAAAACAAAGAGATGACCATCCTGAGAGGGAAGAGTGGTTGAAAGCCCCACAAGATGGACATATTTGCTCTACAGGACCGTCATGCAAGAGGAATCTTGTAGGAGACTTTTCATAGATGCAATATAGTCTACTTTGAAAGAATCAGGATCAAGAGCTCCAGTTTCATTGACATGGTATTCGGATAGTTTGTCAAGATTGTAAGCATGGTGACATTAGAATTTGAAATCAAGTGAAATCAAGTGAAAAATGAAAACTGACTTTACCAGTACCCACAGGTGCACATGGCAACATAAGTTAACTGCAGCATGAATATCTTCCATTGTTGCTCTCATGTTTGCTGATATGCCCAGTTTTTGGCTAGTTCTAGAAACAGGCTTTTTTGCATTCTACATCAGTCTAAGTTTGAATATGTATTACTAGTATCAGACTCGCTATAGCCTATGTTTGAGTTAAGGCTATCAGCTAGAGAGAGATCTAGAAATCATATGCAGAGTCATGGTTAGCTATCGAGACAGATATGGCTAACTAATGATTCGACTTAGTTCTAGAAATAGTACATGCAAAAGCGGTTCTAGTACTTAGGCATCAAATGAGTGTTCCTTCCTATCATATGTGAATCTAGAACTACTAGGATGCTTGTTACCAGAGATACTTATGGTTGGATACATGTCCTGACAAGAGAGGACTCAAATGAGTGACCTTCTCGAGGGCAGTTTGACCCTGACAAGTGAAGAGGGGTACCTGTCATCCAAAGCCCAGACCATTCTAGAATGAAATCGCTCCAAAAGCTGATTGTAGTTTCAAGTGATCGAAAGTCTAGAATGCGATCACTCTACAAGTCTAGAACTGATTGACATATGATCAATCAAAGATCTCTTTACCCACTATAAAGGATTAGAATGGGTTTCCACAAACCACCAGGACCAGTATCTGCAAGTTCATATATCAAGAAAGTAGGGAAACATCAAGCTTAAAGGAAGTCTACAAGAGGGATGATAGGGAGCAATGATTGATCTAGAAACCAGGAACATTGATAAGCAGGGATCGGCTCAGGAACGAGAATGTTCCCATCAGAAGCCAAGGATAACTGATGGTCTTGGAAGAGTTTCACCTATTTTGAGCAGGCTTGGCAAAGGTATAAAAGGACAGCTGGTTAGGGTAGTAAACTTCAAGTTGTTGCCTGATCTGTGTGTTGTCAGAGTAATCTCTCAACAATCAGTGATTGTGTAATACTTCATGCGATTTGAGATTTGCTTGCTCAGGATTTGTCCTTTGAGTTGCGACTTGATTTGTGTTTGATTTGGTGATACATTGTTGAACTATCATTGGTTGAACTTGATTGAAATTGAACTGAATTGTTGTACTAAAGATTGACCTGTTGTGATATTGATTGAGTCTCCTATCCACACACACTTCTAGAAAGTGCACTAGCTTTCAAACCAATTGATAGAACCATGAGCTATCGTAATTCTAGAAATCCAAATACAAGTGTTATACCATGCATTCATGTGAGTTCTAGAAACCTCACAATCCTCTTTCCTGAGTCTCACACCTTTGGAACATCAAAGTGGTAGTAGTGTGTCCATTTGCATTAGTGTTCTTCCTGCAGTGCTCTCTGTTGGGTTGATCATTGATTAGTCATCAATTAGCCCTGCACCTTAGCTTCACTCTAGAGTGCGTTCCTCATCATCACATGTGATGAGTTCTGCAATTGCAGACACTCTCTGGGTTGGCATTGCTTAGACACTGAATCAACTGGACAATGAAAAGAGACAGGTGTGCTTCAGAAAAGCAAATTTGATCAATGCACCGCAAAATTTGAAGATAAGAGATGGAGTTGAGTATTTCCTCAAGAACTTTGGGAGCATTCTCTGGTGAGTCCAATTCTGGAGCCTCTTCAATGTTTTAATTGATTTTCAAAACTAATTTCCTGCCAAAACGCAGCAATGAGCCAGTGATCAAAGCATATACACCTCAAGCAATTCCCACATCTTTCCGTCATGGACCCTGCTGCTTGCACCCAACAAAAACTTGAAAGGATCAGTACCAGACCCATCTCTAATGCAGACAGTCTGGGAGTATGCTATGGGTATACTCTGGTGGGATGTACCGCATTGAAGTTGGGAGAAACAAATAATTACCAGAGGAGATTGGGAGAATGGGCAAAATGTAATCCCCAGTACATCTGGTTCCCAGATCCTGTGGAAACTAGGCATTGGCAGCAGTTAGGTGAGTTTGACCTTTGTTGGCATGTTGAGAAACTTGTAATCATGTTTAGAGTGCCTTTCACATCCCAGCCTCAAAGCCATGGGCTTTGCATGAGCACTGAAAAGGAACCTCACAGTGTGAGGTGGGCTGACTGTGCTAGAATGGAAGTGCTCGAAATGGGCTGGTGCTGACACCAACTCACACTAACACACATACACACACATACACACACACTGCAAGCACTAAATCCAACACCCAAACACCTCTTTAGCTTTCAAGTTTGGAGACTAGAGAAATAAACTACTAAAACTTGAAACTTCTATAAAAGTCTTGAAGTCCTGCAGGGTGTTAACTATAGACTAAGTGAAGTTCTCCTGACTACAGAAGACTCTCCCAATCACTAGATATCTACAGGTGACTTGAAACAAGTCAAAAAGAGCAAATTGGGCTCTAAGTGGGGCTACTTGATTAGGCAGCAAAAAGGCAGTTTCCCTTAAAGGTACTACTGAGTGAGAAGGAGAAGATTCCCTTGAGGTACTGATCTTAGAGATGAGAGAGGGTTGGTTTAGATGGTTCCACTGTAGGTACTGAGTCTAGGGACGAGTTACTAAGAACTCCACAGGCGACTTTTATTTAACTGTGTTCCCTTAAGGTACTTAGAGTTTTATAGTCTGAAGCACAATGTATTCTCTACTGGGTCTCTATGTTCTAGTTAACTACTGGCCTTTTGTACAGTTCTGCTGAGTCTAATTTTAACTACTAGTACAAACAATTGCTCAGCGATGAGTCAGCTGGTGATTTAGAAATGACTCGACTCTATTGAATCTGAGTCAGATGCATATGATCACGAAGGATCCATGCAGTGCGTTGAGTCTGGGCAAGTTTTAATGAGCCTGTCCTCCCCAGGTTCATTCTAGTATCTCTCTAAATGTCTCCACTGAGGGTTGTATGCTCTAGC
The DNA here is from genome assembly GCA_003313965.1 of Megacollybia marginata. Classification (NCBI taxonomy): domain Eukaryota; kingdom Fungi; phylum Basidiomycota; class Agaricomycetes; order Agaricales; family Porotheleaceae; genus Megacollybia; species Megacollybia marginata. Next base: position 16,286 of record QLOY01001397.1, read on the forward strand.
GAAGGTCTCTAGCTTTCCAGCGATGTAAATAAGTCACTTATTATGCATTTACCTAACACAAGGATCCACAATGTCAATCTTTATAACTATCCAAACTCAGCTAACTCGGCTAACTGACTCAGATGTTTCAGCATGGATCCCTGCTGTGTTTCCACTGGGTCTCTCTAAGTTTGTCTGTAGACTAGTCAATATTCTCTATATGGTGTATTCTCTCTCTAAGTGAATCTAGGTTGTAGTTTCATGAGTCCACGAGCCATGTCTCTTGGTCAGTTGTACTGTTCTTAGCATACTGCTGCAGGTGCTTGTAGTAGCTTCGAGTCAGATACAATAAGGCAGTACTATCAAGTACTATCTCATTTGTCTCAACTCTGGTCTATATTTGGTCTATCTGAATGTTCAGCGGGCTTATTAGTCCCTGCTGCACAATAGAACGCTCCCAGCAGACGGTTGTACCTCTGCAGGAGTCTTTCCCACGTTTATTTAGAGGCTGGTAGTGTTGAATCAAAAGATTTCAGGCCTGGGATGAAAACCAGCCTATCAGTGAAGGTCTCTAGCTTTCTAGTGATGTAAATAAGTCACTTATTATGTGTTTACCTAACATGAGGATCTGCAACATCAATCTTTACAACTATCCAAACTCAGCTAACTTGGCTAACCTACTTGGATGTTTCAACGTGGATCCCTCCCATGTTTCTGCTGGGTCTCTCTAAGTATGTCTGTAGACTAGTTGATATTCTCTATATGGTGTATTCTCTCTCTAGGTGAATCTAGGTTGTAGTTTCATAAGTCTGTGAGCCAGGTCTCTCGATTGGGTGTACTGGGCTGGTAGTGTTGAATCGAAAGATTTCAGGCCTGGGATGAAAACCAGCCTATCAGTGCCAAAGTACTGCAGGATCTGCAATTGGTGGCATATCAAGTGGTTTGAGGGGAGCATGGATATTGAAACGTTTTGGAAATACATTATTTGACCTTTGTTAGTTTGTCTGAATGAGGAGCTGGAAAGACTACATGATTGAATACATTTTGATACTTGTCTGGTGAGGAAATGTGAGCAAGCTTGGTATGGTCCATCTTCTTATGTTTTTTGTCAGCATGAAATGGAATACTTGAAACCCACCTGTTGATGTAGTTCATCTAGAGTAGAAGGCTCAACAGCCTTCCCAGCCTTCTCCCCTTCTTCTCTCATCCAGATCTGGCCATCTTGTGCCTTTACAGGCACAGGATTTTTCTTGTTCCCTTTGGCGTCGAGGCTGAAAGGAATGATTATCTCTACACCAGGTGATTTGTGAGGTCTTGCAGTGAGGAGAGGATCTGAAGGAAGTGAACTCGATGGGGAAGACATGATAGCCTGAATGGGAGGTTCGGTAGCCCAGATTTCTTTGTCCCTATGGAGGAGAGTGAAATTGCTGCGGGATATTCAGAAGAAGGTTTTTATGTTTACTTCTGTGTGATGGACTCAAATAGAGTATCTGTGCATCTAGGATTGCTGGCTTCATAGCTATTCCCTTGAATCTTAATCCACAAAGGTAACCAGTTGTGGAGCTTACTCAGCAATGAAATGAGGGTTTCCCTTATTTGCTGATAAATGTGATGTTCTGTTACACTTATTAGATAGAAGATAAGATTCCAGCAATGTATGTACCTCCATTGATCTCACTACCCCTAGGATGTTGCAGTGTGTTCGCAACTGCATCCATGGCTTGAGAGTCCATCTTCTCACTTTCCATTATCTTTTTGCAAGCAGATAACAGAAGGAGAAAATGTAGACCTCCACCCACAGCCAAACACACCATAGTACAGCTGTAGCAGTGATATTCCTTGAAGTGACAGAACTGATCACTGTTGGTGTCTGCTTCCTTTTCTATATGAGATGCCAACACTGTCTGCAGCATGTTCTGGTGCAAGGACTGGTTTTTCTGGAGCCTATAGAGCTTCAGCCCATATCTAGGTAGAAGTGGAATACTTACCTGTCTATGGTGAAGGCTAAATCTACCAAGGCCAGTAAATGCAGGAAATGTGTCACCACAGAGTTCCCTGAAGTGACGATGCAGTGTTCCATTACCCCCCTTAAAGTCTGATCTGTTTCAGTCTGAGTTTCTGAGCCAGCCAGGAGTGTCTCAAAGACATGGATCCAACTCTGGTGATGAACAGAGAGGATATTTGTATAAGAACAGGATAGAAGAGAAAGCAGGAATTGGATCGTGGTGTGGTTCTTAGGAATGATGGTTCTTCAGCCACTTCCCATCCCTTTTTAGCTCTGCATACCACCTCCCCACCTCTTTTACATTTCTGGCATGCTTGTTGTGGGTTGTAGGGTCTAAAATGATCCTTAAACTGGCTGGAGGGGGTTGATCTATTTCTTTGACACCCAGAACAGAGGCTTTCCAGAGGACACAGTGGCACCCCACCAGATATCCTAGTTAGCTCACTGCTGTCAGATGAGGAGAAACACTGACTCAGGTGACTCTGCACCTGTCTGAGTGGTAGCACTAATTCCGACTGCTGGGCAGAGCTTAGATGCTGAAATAAAGCCTCTAACTCCTCCTGCATGAATGAAAAGGTCTCAATGTCCATGATTGTTGACATGACAAAAAGGGAAGTTGAACAGTCCCCAGGCATCAAGAATGAGCTGCAGCAGCCAATTAACTACAGACTATAGTATGCTCACAATTATTTAAGCTACAGAGAGAACAAATGATGAGGTCTTGAGAATTCACTCAAAAGAATCACAAACCTAGAGAAGTTTATTGCTGCTTGCTCATTTGAATTGGTTCAGCTCAGTGGTTGCTGCCATCCACAGGGAATGCAGCTGGAGACAGCAAGTCATTCCAGTAGGAATCAGCTTGTAGTGAGTTTCAGAGGTCAACCCAAAGTGCTATTCCAGACTCTGTGATCCTCAAAGGCCATTCTTCCACTGATTAGGACAATAAACTGAAGGAATCTCAGTCCATTGTTGCGGTTAGGCAGTTATGGACTCATTATATGAAAGGTTATCTTGGTGGGTCCACAACCTTTTTGAAAGAAGTAGAAGTGGATCTGCATCCACAGGGAATGCAGCTGGAGCACCAAGGTCATTCCAGTAGGAGCAATAGGATAGCGGTGGGCAGACTTTCCAAGGAAGTCACAACAGTGTGACTTTGAATATCACAGTATGTTTGTATTCCGCATACATTCAAGTATATGACCATTATTCTTTGCTGTGCTCACTCATTATTGTCAGGCACTGAGCAACAGGGAAGCTCGGCTTCGAATGAGAATGTTTGGTATGCCAGTGCAGATATGCAAGGCTGGTGCAAAGGTCAGTTTTCACAATTCACCTATAGCTGCTTCCACTGATAATCCATATAGCCATGCATGACAGGCATAAGGTCATCCTCAACTACAGACAGCCAATGACTGACTACTTTGCTTTATTTGATGGACATTCAGGTGTTTCAACTTTGCTATCAATCTATATCTTCTCATATATCTCAGACTCAAATGCAGCATGTCATGGAATCTGAACCTTGCATTATAGACTATTCAAGCAAGAGACATACCTCAAGCAGCGCAATACCCTGAAGCATTGAGAATGGCTCTGATTATGATTGATGAAGAAATGTGTTCTAGTGGGTGGTCTTTGTTCTTTCACCTTTCAGAGACTCAAATCTGCAGACATATGCATCTGATCTGGTTGTACTGTGGTCGTCATGCTGGTGGTTGATGATGTTGTTCATATTGTATGTTCTATAAGTCTAAAAGGTATACCGACTCTCTCATAATGTTTTCAATGACTAATGTACTTCAGAGGAGGTGACCACATTCTTAAAGCTGGTGACTTCATCAAAAATGGCTGTGTCTGCGGTATAGATTCATCATGCACTTCTTGGCTGTTATAATGTTCTTATAGGGAATCTTGCTATGACTCAGAGCTTGGGTGATGCTCACTTCAAGGAGAAGCAGACTTTGCCCCCAGAAGAGCAGATAGTCATTGGAGTCCCAGACATCATCTCTCATTAAGTGCAACCTGATAATGAGTTTCTTGTTCTCACCTCAGACAGTACATGCCCCTCCATTCTGCTCAACTGGTCAAACTAATGTTTGCAAGAATTTGGGACTGTTTCAGTTCACAAGAAGTTGTAGACATCATCTGATACCAGATTTTGTTAGGTGTAACACTCACTCAGGCCTGTACATTTGTATGCAACATCTGTCTTGCCCCTGAGCCTTGTTCACCAGGTACTGATAATATGACAATCATAGTTATTGCTTTCTTGTGAAAGGTGACCAAGTGGATGGAATGGATCACTGAGTGGGTCAAGATGAAAGTGGGACAGGTCACTGCTTCAACTATCCCTCAGATCTATGGAAAAACTCATCAACTCCAGCATCCTGCACACATTACAACTGATTTTGATTTCACTCTCTGCCACCCCACTGATTCCTTCCCTCTGAAAATATAATCATTATTATTAAGCGAATACCTGTTATGCTCAAACTGGTAACAATGAACCATACTGTATACAGTTCAAACACGTACTGTATCTTGTAAACAAGCATTTTCCTCATAGAGAATATCACCACCATATCACCACTCATATCACCATCCTCATCACCACAAACACCACTTAAGAAATTCATCACCAAGTTTGCCAGTGCAGGCACTTGGACACCTAATAGCTCCAGATTGCCTTTGAATTCCAATGTTAATCACTATGCATAGCATTCACAGCAAAAGAGGGACTCAGCAGATCTGATTGTCCACCTATGTGACAAGTTGATTGACCATGCACAAAAGCGCCAGGACAAGTGCACTACTGAGCTTAAAGCAGCTTCCACTGGTGCTCCTTCTGCATCAATCAAGTAGACAATCAATTTAAGTAGATGAATATGAGTTTATCTCCATTCATTGCTTAGGGTGATACACTACTACAATACTGAGATCTGTAATACTTCAAGTTAGGTTTTTCAATGAGCATGCTCCATCTGCTTGTCTCATTGGGTATTCCCAATACTCACTCAGAGCACCAACTCAGCAGCATTGTAGAGTGGATGCAAGTTGCCAGCCTTGGCTTTGATGTCTGACCAAATGCAGCCAGGTAAACCAACCAGATATGTCACCAAGGTGAGTTTGTCCCAATGGTAGGCAAGGGTGATGGCAGGGCTGCGCAGCTGGTGCAGTTTTTGGTGATGATCCAGGTGTTCCTGCCACCGATTGACAACTTCAGCATACAGATTATCATGTAGTGGGGCAGTGGGATTGATGGCGGCATTGAGAACAAGTATGTTGAATAAAGTTGCAGGAGTATGCCATGAACATCCTTTGAAGCTGTAGAGATGTCAACAGACTGGCATGAAATGAATGAAAGGACACACTGGAGTGAGGCATGTTTTCTAGAGATAATGTTGCTGTGAGACAAATGAACATGAAATATTTGTGTGGAAGCTGTGGCCTCAGCACTACAATGTGGGGGTGTCAAAGACATTGCCAGAAGAATGAGCATCCTGAAATACTTCCAACCAAAGTGCACAACACACTTTTCACCAGGGATTTGGGAAGAGTCAGTCTTGCATGCCTGTTTGTGCATGGGCCAGTCGTCTCACTGGCATTCTCGAGACTAATGAATATATTATCTGAGATTAAGAAGAAGAGAAGGTCTTACACAGTATTGCTTTACATTGCAATCACCACATTTTTTGGGTGTGGATGTACTCTGCCTGCATATGCACTGAAAGTTGTACATGGGGAGCGTCTGAGTCACAATATGGATTGATATTGCAAAAAACATGACTGTTACCAAATATGGACAATGGAGAACAATCCCCATCAGTAAGCCTGGTGGAAAGACTATGATGGTGAGATAGTGAGATTTGAAGTGTCACTGGAGTATTGGGTGACTGTGTACCATGGCATATGTTAATGGTGAGCTGAACATGTATTAGTCAATCATGTAATGTGTAAAACAACTTCTGCATTGAGGTGATTCGAGAATGCTGACAGAAAACCTGCTGAGATGTAACAGAGTACCATTCAGTCTCTTTAGCATTGAGGTGACTTGTCTTGCTGGAGGTTTCAAGAAGTGATTGAACCCTGGACAGACCCAACTGGTGGTCAAGCATAGTAATAGTCAGTGCATTGGTGAACAATTACTATAAAGAGGATGCTGATCGAAACCGAAATGACAGGCCACTAGTCACCCTCTTGTATTGTACGTTGTACCTTTTCACCACATACCTACTGTATACCTGCTAAGATGTGGAGTACCATCTGGTCTCTTTGGTGCTAAGGTGACTGGTCCCCTGGACAGACCCAATTGGTGTTCGACAACCATCAAGCATAGTCAGTGCATTGGTAAACAATTACTATAAACATTGGGATGCTGACCAAAAACTAGGTACTTGCTGAGGTGTGACAGGCTACCATCCAGCTTCTTTGGCATTACAGTGAGGTAGAGAGCTAGTGGGTGCCTATATTGACTGAGGCATTGAGGTGAGAATCTACTCAGAAGGCAACGAAAGGTGAGTGATGACTACGTACCTGATAAACAGTGACAGGCCAATAGGCACTGATTGAGGCATTGAAATGAGGCATCATTGTGGTTGACATGTGAGGTTATGGACCCTTGTGAAGCTCAATTGATGTTTAAGAACCATCAAGCATATGGACCCCTGTAGTGAGTATTTACTGCACTTCATCCAGACAGCTATCTAACACTACATACCTGATAAATAGTGACAGGCCACTAGGCATTGACTGAGGCATTGAGGTGAGGATTCACCCAGAAGGCAATGAAAGGTGAGCGACAACTAACCAGTGCAGTTTTGGTGACTCTGGACTGTCTGTTGTAACCTGGTTTGAGCTGAGTATTCACATAGGATAGGCATGACCTGTTGTCATCCCAACCAGTGGCTAAGTACCATCTATCTATACAGTCCTTGTGGTGATCCTTAACAAGGATTGAAGCAAATAGTGAGTGAGTGCCTGACCAATTGAAACCACTGACTGAGCATGATATGCCATACAGAGACCATTTACCCTGAATCGATGATTAGCCAAGTGCCCAGCAGACGGTGAGTGGATGCTATGCATAGCGATGTTTCCAGAGGTGACTAATCATGGTTAATGGTAATTGGAACTGACAGGGCATGTGAAGAACCTATGGGGTGGTGAGCAGTTCTTGAGAAGCAGATGAACAGTGAAGGAAGGTTATACCCTCCCAGTGAATGGTGACCAAACATCATTGGAATTTAAAATCAATCTTGAGCTATTAGGTGTCCCAGTGCCTGCCTGCACTGGCAAACTTGGTGATGAATTTCTGAAGTGGTGTCTGTTTATACAAGATATGGTATGTGTTGTTACTGGTTTAAGCATAAACAACTGCCAGATACCATTAATTACCAAGTCTGTATGGTTACATAATAATGTCAGTGGTTTGGACTGGCTCAAACTGCCACATGGTTGTACTACCAACACTTCTTGTGGATGGCCAATCTCTGTCTGCTCCAGATCTGTATGTGAATGATTCCATTTCTGTAATCTGTAAATTAATAACATGTGTATCAGAGATAAGTACTCCACCCTCTTAGACAGTGACCATTATCTAGTCAAACTGGGCCTGATGTCTGTCTCAGACAATTCAGCAATTGTGTCTGTCAATAATTTACAGGATCCAGAGGTTGCACCTGCCAGTGATTCTGGGTCAGAATATTCAGAATCAGACTTGGAATCTGCCAGTGGTTCAGAACTTGACTCAAACAAAGAGGCAGCGACTGTGTCTGACTCAGAACTTTGGCCTACATCTATCTCAGCTATAGAACAGACTCTTCTGTTGGAGGAAGATGTGAAATGGGCTCTTGCAGATTTGGAACAGGCCCAGGCTTATGCCACTGGCAGTAGTACTGCCAGTGCATCTGATGCGGAACAAATTTCTGTGCAACTCGAAAATTCTGAAATCAAAGTCCTCACAAAGACTTTCAGTCTGCTGTGGTCACTGGCCTTGTCAAAGAAACATAGAGAGGCCCAGGCTAGACAATGGGCCAGCAGGGTCAAACAAAGGTATCAGGCTATGGAATCAAAGAGCTCTATGTTTGGGCAACTCGTCAGACCCCAAGATTCTGACATTTGGTTCCAACATGCCATGGCAACTCTGTGCATCAAGCACTGGGACATCATCACGGTTACTAGATATGATGAATGGGACCAAGAAAGTTGTAATGACGTTGCAAGTAGAACTTATTTGATAGTGCCAAACAGGTGCTATAATTCTGCATGAGTCTGTTACATCTACATTCAAGACATTAGACTGATTAGCATTGATTTTAGCACATGGGAGCTGGAAGATGCAACCCACCTTGTTGAGCAGGCCAAAGAGCTTACTGAGCAGGTATTGTCAATAGTGAGTCCTGGACCATCAGCTTGGACCTCTTTCAAGGAGGCAAGAGATAGGATACATCAATGTTTGACATTCTACAGCATCGAAAAAAATTCCTGTCACTGTGGGGTCAGTCAAACTTGGGGCCTGAAGTCTGTCCTAGAGTTGGCACTTTCTGAAGAATTCATTTCTTGTCACAAGAAAGCAGTCTTAGAGCCTGAGTATGAGACAGGTGAAATGGGTCTTTGCATTAGGGGACTTCCTCATACAGCTCAAACAGAATCGGAAACTTGAAGAGATCACTTTCTCAGACGTCTATGACACCTTGACCGTACTGCTTAGCAAAATAGCTGTGTTGAAACACCCAATGGCACCAAGACTTCATGTTGGTGAGTGCCGACATATAATCTGCCATGCAGTTTGGGGGCAGATAATCTATATTGTGACCTTGTCGACTTATTAAGAAGTTGCCACTGTTCAGAGGCAGCAATGAAGGAAGTTTCTTCCAAAACTCCAATAGCTGCAGGGACTGATGATAATCATCCAAGTCCATATGCACCCAGCATCTCCACCTCACCCCAAAATGTGACTTGGATGGACCCACTCAACCAAGATGTAACCAACCTTGGGATACTTTTGGTTCAATTAGCAGAACTGCCCATGTTCAAAAGGATCACCATTTCACCAATTCCCGTAGCCTGGAACTCCTGCTTATTAGCAGCCTTGAACATTTGAGGTGGAATTGAGTTGAAATTCTGTATTTCATCTCGATATGGAGACATGTGCTGAGTGCATCCAGAGTCATAAAGTTCAGCACATACTGACGATTTTATAGGCTAGGCTGGAATTTCATCATCAGCTACAGCCCCAACAACGTCCTCCTGGGAAAATGAATTATCCTGAGGGCCCGCTGTGAACATGGGGTTAACATCGTCATCAGAATCACTGTCAGAGACTTCTACCAAGGTAGGCAAGTCTAAAAGTTATGTCGGACTGATCAGAACCATCCCATAGGCTCTCAAGATCATCCAGAACATCATCACTGCTCCAATCAGCAATGGACCCCTCACTTTTGGAGCTATCAGCATCCAAGGTGAGATTTGGAAGCATTTCCCAACTGTCAAAAAGCGATCTGACATCAGAAAGATTGTATTCAGATGACGAAGAGCACTCAATAGCAGCCCAGATTCCATCATCCTCTTCAACTACTGCTTGCGCAGTTCTGGAAGTATTCCTTCCGTTTGCGACCCTTTCTCCCACTATTCTCTGGTTTTGGGCTTGGGCACTGACTTTTAACATGGCCCTTTCCTCTGCAATTCCAGCAAACTCCTTTTTGTAGCCTTCCCTTCCCAGTGTTAGACTTCCCACCGTCGAGTTTCCAGCAATTACGGAAAGTGCAACACTGGTATCTTCTTTTGGTTTCGACAATGTAACCAAGCTCTTTGATTTGAGCACTTGCTGGCGGTCCCATTCTTCTTCAGCTAGAGTCATCAGGTAAGTTGGATCCATGACGACTTGTACAGACACAGATATGCCAGAAGTGATGGTAAGTGAAGTCGATGAACCTGCAGCAGCAGCGCGAGCAAGGTTAGCAGCAACAAGAGCAGCTTTGGCTGAAGTGGTGACAGTGGAAAGGTATTTCTGGTAGTATTCAGGGATTGAGCCTATAACACGGGTTGCATAATGTGAGTCCATTGGTTTAACACCAATAGCAATCAACTCCTTGTACTTAGCTTGCAAAGCCTTGAAGTGATCACAGATATTGCCATCGCGAGAACACCTCATGTTGTCGAATTTAGCTTGCTTAGCAGCTACAATGTGTGAGCTGAGTGCGGTAAATTTCTCCTCGATCTTGGACCACTGATCTGCGACTGTTGGTGAGTCAACAAGGTCATCAAGAGTTTCATCTTCGATTTTCTGAGCAAGATAGTTGTGTGCGTCGTTCTCCTTTTTTGTCCAATCATTGAAGTCATCGACTTGATCTGGTGTACTGGCAGCAGTGAGAGCTGCTGGTTTAGAACTAGTACCATCAAAGTGATTATGCAGTTGTTTCACCGTCATAGCTAGCAAAAATCTAGTTTTGAATATGCAATAATTCATACCATCAACGGCAAGTTTGGGAATACTGCTGAGGGCAGAGATTTTGGCTGCAATGGTGGTGGACATGATGGACTTGAAGGTAAAAAAGTGAGTGGTAGATGCGGGGCCCAATAACCTGTTGAAACAAGTAGCTCGAGAGGAGAGAGTATCAGAATAGACTAATATTCGAAGGCAATACAATCTGGTTTAAATACTCGGGGACCATTCATCACTAAGTAAGTAAATAAAAAGAAAGCTATCTAAAAGGTAAGTAAGGTTACGAGTGATGAATGTTACATAGTTAATAATCCTGAAAGGGTATGATGGGTACGATTGGATGCATCAGATTGCTTAATCTGACAGTAGGTATGGAGATCTTAAAGCAGATGATTCAAGGATATATGCAAGAATCACAGAAGTCTAGAGAACACTATGAAGAAAGAAATGGAAATGATTAAGAGTCAATTAGCTCAGTGGAGTATCCCGCAGCAATTGGCTCACCAAGGATATAATAATTGCCAAGGGAATCTCTTAGGAGATAACTTGCACTGACATCCAGAGCATCAAAGAGATTGGCTCACAGATGTAATTTGTCATTTTTGTTGAGAATTGGGACATATGCTCAATGACTATGAGCACTTTTTAGAGTTCTTAACAAAGGGATAGATCATCAGATCACCCAGTGGAAGAGGATTTCAGTTACCTAATGGAGATCAGTTACCAAGAGAGATAAATACATCAATGGCTCCTAGGTTTAGAATTGAAGCCTACTGGGCCCAGAAAACAAGAAAACAAAATATTCAGCAACAGTTGCTCATTGAAGACTGGGAAGCAGAACAAAATGGACTCATTGCAATGGGTCCCCCTCTGAGCAGTTGGTATGGGCATCCTACAATGGATGTTTATCAACAGCAGATGCAGTCCCATGGTCTTAAGGACAACTTGGTTGCCAGCATGTGTAACAAACTCACGAACATGTGATATCAAATGGATAATATGGAAGCTAGATCAAGACTGATGCCCACAGGCATTCTGCTGCAGGCACCACGGTACCACCACCAGTACAACTGACAGTAGTGGGTCCTCCTAAGGGAGGAGCGCAAGCAGTTTTCACTTGTGATGAAGTAATGAACTTGATAAATGCAATGAGGACAAATGTTCTAACTAGGACTGGACAAAGTTCTAGGTGGAAGAAGTGCAAGAAGGCTCAGATTTTCAGTGAGTTCGAGAAGGGCACAACCAGCTACTAGCAACAGACCAAGGACTAGTAGAATGCCAGAGAATGCAAGTTGACTGAATAACCGAGAAAATGGGAAACATTGAAAAGATAGAGATAATAGGGATAAAAGTCTGGCCCCACAACAACCAGTGCAGTATGGACCTCCTAAGTGAGCAAAGCTGAAGCCTAAGACAACTAGAGAAACACAGGAAGTTGCACCAGCACCAGTAGAAGCAGTGCCTGTAGTAGTGACAGTGCTAGTGCCCATAGTAGAGGCACCAGCACCCCCTAAGACACCTGAGTTGCCTTATATGAAAGTAACTCCAATTAAGGAAGCACCTCCACCACTGGTAGTGCAAGTAGAGCTATCAAAGGAAAACAACATATGGTTTCACCTTAAGGTAGGGATAGAGTGAGATACCTTGCTGCCGATATTAGCAGACAAACTATTTAGTCAACCGATGGAGATCTTGGTAGGAGACCTCTTAGCAAGCTCCAAGACAGTAAGAGAAATTGTTAAAAATGAGTTAACACAAAAACATGTGCCCATAGCAGCAGTCAACAAAATGACGATTTGAAGAAGTAGAGGATGAGGAAACTCCTCCATGCAGGACTTTACCTAGGGCAGAAGTGTACTTATCAGTTTATCAGATGGGGCAGATGCCTTCAGGATCAACTTATGTCTCAGATCCAATAGAACAGGAGGAGGAGCTGAGGCAGATCTGACAAAAATAGTGGTAGCCAAGGAATCGCAAGGTCTTAGGACAATCTACCCAGTAATCAACAGAGTAGCCAAGTATGAGAGTGTAATCGATGGAGGATCACAGATTGTCTTGATGGCGTTGAAGGTAGTGCTCAAACTAGGACTGTCTTGGGACCCAGATATAAAAATTCAACTACAAAGCGCAAATAAGACCATAGATCACAGTATGGGTCTTGCTAAGAACATTCTGTTCTTGTTTGGGGACATCATGGTCTATCTACAAGTACATATCATAAGAGATCCTGTGTACCAGGTACTCTTAGAGAGACCTTTTAATGCGATTACCAAGAGTAACATTCAAAATCAAGCAGATGGTGGACAGATGATCATGCTTAGAGACCTAAACACAGGTGTCAGAAGCATGGTCACCACCTTCAAGCGAGTAAAGCCAAAGTTTAAGCCAACTGCACCTGCACCTGCACCTAAGCCAGAGGCGGGTTTTCAGTAGAACTCAAGGAGTTGATCCCAGATCAAGGAGAGTTTGCCATGATAATCAAGGCAGATGAAAATGGGATACCAACCAATATGATTAGTTATATGGCCCCTGCAAAAGGAACTACATTCGCAGAAGATGAAAAACGCGATATATATTTGGCAGCAGCCATGGGCTGATGATGACTCTAAAGTAATGCTGGATGCTTATCTTACAGAAGTAGGAGGCAGCTGTGACTACGAGGGTAAGGAACAACTTTACCTAAGAAAACAGGACAAAGTTGTGCTGCCATCAGGAGTTGAAATGAAGAGAAGGATAGAAATAGAAGAACAACTGCTCTTAGAGCAAGTTGAAAACCCACCCCAGAGTTCAGATAGTCAACACTGAGGATATGCTGTACCTAAGGAGGGAAGTCCTAGGGAGTTATGCAAATGTGATACTTGTTTGCTAAAAGAACAGTTTATGACTAAGAAATATAAGCCAGTCACATTAAAAGTTAAACCAGTAATGGGTACCTTACCCGATCAGTTCAGGATCAAAAAGGAGATCCACTGGCAGACATGCCCAAGTTAAAGCCTAAGCCACTGGACTTTGAACCTAAGGGTAGATATACACAAGAAAGAAAAGAAGCTATGGATAAAGTCCATAAGGGAGAATTCTTATGGCCATAGCAGAGCAAAATGAAGCATTCACTTGGGATGACACAGAAAGAGGAAAATTCTGCAAAGATATGTTTCCACCAATAGAGATGCCAGTGATCAAACATGTACTGTGGGCATTGAAAAGCATTCCGATCCCACCAGGACTCTATGATGAAGTATGTAAAATCATTAAGACTAAGCTCAATGCTGGAGTCTATGAACCTTCTAACTCATCATACTGGTCTCGATGGTTTTGTGTAGTAAAGAAAGATAAGAAGAGTTTATGCTTAGTGCATTCTCTGGAACCCCTAAACAAAGTGACGATTGCACACTCAGGTTTACCACCAGCTATAGAGATCTTAGCAGAACGATTTGCTGGACGCACTTGTAGAGGCATGTGTGATCTGTACATCGGATATAATGAATGAACATTGGTGGTATCTTCTAGGGACTACACTACTGTTTGGAGCCCTAAGACTAGTAACACTACCGATGGGCTGGACCAACTTGGTTCCAATATTCCATGATGATGTAACATTTATATTGGAAGAAGAGATACCCAAAGTGATGGTACCTTACATTGATGATGTCCCTATAAAAGGTCCTAAGACTCAGTATGAGTTAGGGGATGGTAGATAGGAGACTATCAAAGAAAATGAAGGTGTTAGACACTTCATTTGGGAACACCTACAGAATCTAAACTGAGTATTACAACAGATGAAGTACTGCAGAGGTACATTCTCCAGTTTCAAGTCGATTTTGTGTGTGGAAGAGATAAGTGTCATCAGTTATCATTGTACTTACAAAGGAAGACAACTAGAAGAACAAAGAGTAAAAGTGGTCTGCAATTGGGGACCTTGTAAAGATGTATCAGACATTCAGGCATTCTTAGGGACAATTGGGGTCTGCAGGGTCTTTATTAAGGATTTTGCTAAGATTAGAGAAACTTAAACACTTAAATGTCCTGTGGAAATGGGGACCAGAGCAGGAAGAAGCAATGGAAAGTCTTAAGACTGCCTTAGAGACCTGCCCAGCTCTAAAACCACTCAATCATGAATTAGGCACTCCAATAGTATTGGCAGTAGATACATCATGGAAAGTGGTCAGGTTCTATATCTATCAAGAAGAACCTGGCAGAGATAAAAAGCAATGCAGGTTTGCGCATTTTGGGTCAATTACCCTAAATGAAAGAGAAGCAAGATTTTCACAACCTAAGAGAGAACTCTTCAGATTATGAGAGCCTTAGAAGCAAATAAGTTGTGGCTCCTAGGCTGTAGGAAGTTGATAGTTGAAACTGACACAAAATTCCTAAAGGGGATGTTAATGAATCTGAGTATAGCCCCTAATGTGACAATCAACTGATGGATAGAGCATGTACTAATGTACCACTTTACCTTAAGACATGATGTTTGGACCGGATGAACTCTCTAGATGAGACCCACAACTGGAAGATAAAATATATCCTAAGCTAGAAGAATGGGAAGACAAACCCACTGGCTTAGAAGGTATCGAGTACCCCAATGAACTATACAAAGAACCCTTAGATGTTAAGGAGTTCTGGGATCAGATCAATTATTGAGGAGGCTACTGGTACATGATTGCTAAGGAAAATATGGCTTCAGCAGCGAAATCAGTAGAAGATTTTCACTTAGAACTGAAGGAAGCCTGGGAACAATTGAAAGTAGAAAGAAAATATATGAAGCAAAAACTGATAAAACAATTTCATAAAGAGGGTGAAAAGTGACACTAAAGGTGATGCAGTTTTTAAATGAGCAATTGACCTCTGATGATGAAGATCATGATGTAGAACATAGAGAAAAGTTACCCTATAGCAAGGAACATCATACTAAGACCACGATCAAACAGGATAGGAAGCTACCTGCAGTTTGAGAATGGTTAGCAGATGGTATGGTTCAACCAGAAGGCTTAGGGGATAACAAGCAATTCAAACGATTCATGAAGAATGCAAAGCACTACTTCCTAGATGAGAAAGGAAGGTTATATAGGCACTCGGATGGACTTAACCATCATTTAGTAGTAGAAGATAAACAGGATCGAACTTGGATGATGAAGTTGGCACATGACAGTTTAGGTCATAGGGGCTTCTTCACAACCAAGCAACTCTTAGAGAAAAGGTTTTATTGGCCCAAGATGGAGGCTGATATAAAGTCACCAAGTCTAGAAGTAATGCCAGACTATAGACGAGTTAATAGCCACATCTCAATGCTCTAGTCAAACTTATGTTGGTAACATTGCCAGTTTATAAGCTTAGCTGCAAAACCGGTGTATCATCTCCCCCAAACTAATAACATTGACTGTCCTCAGTCATTCTAGTTGTATCATACTGTTTCAAACTGTGATCTAGACTTAGATCCACAATTATCAACATTTATTTTGATTCCATCCCGCCAACACATGGACTCACAAAGTCTTTCGACTTCTCAATGCCTTTTCTCATTAAGTCTGGGTGCTAAACCTTTCAAATTTCTACTTTCAGACATGTTTAACCAACAATGATCACATTCGGTAATGGCTGAGGTCTATTTTAAGTAAGTCCTCCTGATCAGGACTTTAATGCCATTAGACACCTGCTTCTAATTAAAACATGAGTCGCAAGAAGCAACCCCTGGGCATCAATTTTGAAACCGTCCCCAATTTCTGGGTGGTAAGTTGAAATGGGATATTTCCCATTCTTTCTTTCTGTCTATCATGTCATCCAATGATGACATCATAGTGTCTCCCTCAAAGCTGCAAGGCTCTCCACTAACCTCATTCTTCTCTCACGGTCACACCATTATTTCGAAACTCCCTCTCTCAAAACCTTTTATTACTTCAGGAACTTCACCAACTACTCCTGCTGTCAACACCCCAGCAGATCCTACTATTGAAACCCTGTCGATGCCTGCCATTCTGCTTGTTGAAACTTCTGAACCTCCCATTGCTGTGCAAGACCTGGTAAGTATTGCCAGTCTTATTCAAGTGTACGGTTATTAACACCTAGATTTTTGTTGCAGGTCCCTCCAGTTTCTGAAGCTCCTGTGTCTTCTAATGTGGTTTTTACTATGTCACCTTCATCATCACTGTATGAAGGCCCTAAACAGGTCATCTCAAGTCCAAAGCAAGACTCTGCAAGTGTTACTTCTTATTCAAGTGTCTGTTTGTTCTAACACTTGTGTTTCTTCCTAGACTCCTACTGTTCCTGAAAACCTTATCAAGAATGCGTTCCTGCAAGTCTCACATTATCTCTAGTCAAGTCCCTTTACTCATCATGGCCTTATCTAGATCTCTAGGGCCACTATTGAGGATGAAGAAGAAGACAAGGTCAAAATTGTTGTAAGTCTTTCCTAGAAAACTTCATTCTAGATTAAAAGCTGACCTACTCACTCTAGGCCAATCCTCCCAGCAATGCAATAGATATTGACAATTATAATAGTGCCAACACTACTAAAACTAGAAGCACTGAGGGTTTGGTTCTGAGTCTCATCTCCATGGATCAGACCATTCCTACTGAGCCTCATGCCCATGCAGGTTTGCACTTCCATAAAGATAAGACAAACTCATCAACCCAAAAAGTATGTTTCTTCTGTGGTCAACTAAACCATAGTTACCACTGCTGTGTTAGGAATCTGGTCAACAAGGCCAGGTACTGTACTCGCATTATTGAGATGTGCCAGGCATGCTGATTAGCTCTCACCAATACCTTCAGGCACTCTCAACAATTGACAAGGCCAATGCTGATTCTGCAATTCCACTGAAACAAACATTCACCAACACCTTTTCCTCAAGTGCGGCCATGATCAAAGGCACGTAGTAACATTTCCTTTTCTAGAATCATCTCTGATCCTATTTCTTGTTTCTAGCACTGCAAGTGGAGTCTTTAACAAACATCTTCAGCAGGCTGAAGATGTAGTCAAGGACTATAGTGTTCTTGACAAGGCTGGTTACCAGACTCGCATTCAAGAATCCTGGTCTACACTCACAACAATGGCAACTCATCTTGATTATCTTCTCAATCACTTTTCAGCTCTCAAGAATCTCCACATCAGTATCCTGCAAGGGCTTGCACCAAACCAGCACCTGGCAATGTTCCTACTGTCAAGTTGCCTAATCCAGCTCAAGATGCTGAGTCTTTGCAAACTTCAGAAACTATTTCCGTTTAGGCTTCACTTTTTCCTTTCTAGTCTTGTTTTACTTCTCTAGACCACAGATGCATTGTTCTTGGTCAATCCTCTCATTCATCTAGATCTTCATCTTCGATACTTTCATTAACTTCATTGTTCTTGTCATCACCCTTCATCAGAGGTAGCACTTTGTTTGTCAGTATTTAACTTGAGTCTTACACCTTCAAATGCTGATCCTCATCTGGTGGTTCTCTAGAGTCCAACAATCTTTCTAGAGTTTTCTCAGACACATCCACAAAGTCATGAATATTATCTGGTAACTTAATTTTCAGTAAGGAATGACACGGAACTGCACAACTTTGTGATCCATGATTGTCCCATCTAACTCCACTAATACATAAGATCCTCCAGTAGATCTAGAGATGACTATGAGAGGTCCCAAGTACCTTTCATACATCTTTCAATTCAAATGATCTTTAATTGCTGAATTTCAAATCAAAACTAAGTCTCCTCACTTGAAAACGTAGTCTCAAATAGTTCTTTTATATTTTTCCATATACTTCAAGAGTCTAGAACACTTTTCCATTGTTACCCTTGATCGCATCTCTGCTACATGCTGCTGATGTTTCACAAGCACCTTCACACACAGTCCTAGAAGTTCTGCTGTAGTCAAAGGTCCTTCAGGCAGGTCCATGAGCCATGTCACTTCAACTAGATCCAATGGTATTAAAGGATGAGCACCTGTTACCATGAAATATGGTGAACAGCCTCTACTTTTCTTGATAGTAATATGATCTGCCCAAACAACAGGATATAAGAACCAATACCACTTAGACAAATCACCTCCAGTTGCCTTATGCAACATCTGGTGAATATCCCAATGATACTTTTCCACTTTTCCATTCACTTGTGAATTATATGCAGAGATCTTGATGCCTCAGGCACCATCTTTCTTTTCTAGCCAATCTAGTGCTGCAGCAAACTGTCCAGCATTATCTGTAACAAATACTTCCACAGTTCCCCAGATATCTTTGAAGATCCAATGAGCAACAGCTTTTGCATTGTCTGAAGGAACAGCTCTAGCTTCAGGCCAATTGGTAAGAGCACATCTAGCATGCATGATCATCCCACAGCCATTAGACTTAGGGGTCATATGCATCATATTGATATGACAGACTTGGAATATGGACAGAGTGTAGGTTAAAGTCAGTGGAATCCTTATCATCAACTTCTGTCTCTTCTGACAAATATGACAAGTTTTCACAAACCAATCCACAACTCAGGCCACCAGAATCTCTGCTCTATCAAAGCCTTGGTTGTGAACAGCCCCCTATGCCTGAGACTATCATGTGATGCTGCTAGAATATACATTCTGTGCTGCAGATTGACCACTAGTCGATGCATCAAGTGCTGACTTACTTTGTAAAGTCTTCCATCTTTCAAGAAGAATTGTCTCGCATATCTAATAAAATGCTTATACTCTTTATTGTTCATACCTTCTGGTCTCTCTAGTGGATTTGCTAACCACTCTTTAACTCAGATAAGTCTTTCATCTGCTCTGATTCCAGCTCTAGTCCTCTGATTCAATAGATAGACCTCTTTATCTTCCATCTTATCTTTATCTAGATAAGGAACATCAGGCAAAAGTAACTCGACAAACACAGAGGCCATATCTTCTCACATGCCATTCATAACATAGACATCTTTGACTTGTTGTCTACCCTTCTGAAGTAGCATATCATCCTCTAGTTGTACTTGCAAACATTCTAGTTTAATATCTCAGTGAGAGTTGGCTATGCCAAGCATATATCCTCCTCTATTATCTATTACATCAGCAAAAGTCCTAATGTCATAGGGCTCTTCTGTTGTATTTTCTTCTAGATCAAGATCAGGTGGGCCACCAGGTTCATCTTCAAACTCCTCAGAATTTGCAAATGGAGGGTCTCTAGGAGATGGATCTCTTCTAGATAAACCATCAGGACCAAAAGTCTTTCCCTTTTTATGTCTTAGAGTGAAATGGAACATCAAGATCTTCTCGATCCAGTGATTGATGGTTGCATTCAGTGCATAATCAGGATTCTTTAGCATCCCAAAGATGTATGAAGCATTAGTCTCAGCTATGAGTTTTTGACATCCAATTAACCAACATCGCATTTCCTCAAGAGAAGTCTTTTATGAAAACTCGGCACAAGCCACAGGTTCCAAGAAAAGCCTTAACTCCAGAGACATCCATGCAATCTCCCCAATCTAGAATAGTTCTAGCATGTTTAACTTCTGGTTTTTGTCCTTCATAAGTGCATCAATGACCAACTACTATGAACTCGGCTGCACAGAGGATAGATTTCTTTCCCGAGAATGTCCCACCAGCATATTTTACTTGCTGCAGAACTTGATTAACATTTTGCATGTGTTCCCACACAAAATGATGAATCCCTGAATTCTCTGGTATAGTTTTGTATCCACCCCCTTCTAGTTCATATCTAGTCTTGGATCCTTTAATTGGTACATTATCGATGTAAGGTCTAGTTACATGTGGCACTTCATCTTGCAAGATGTATGTCACATCATTGTGGAAGATAGGTATGGAATTAGTCCGACCCATAGGTAACATTACTAGTCCAACCCATAGGTAACATTACTAGTCTCAAAGCACCATAGGGAGTTTGAAAGGTTGTCAAATCTCTAGAACTAGGCAACAGTGTTCATTCATCATATCCTACATATAGATCACAAATTCCTCCACAAGAGTATCCTGAGAATTGTTCTGCAAGTTCCTCTGTTGCTGGGGGTAATCCCAAATGGGCAATAGTTACTGTATTTAGAGGTTCTAAGCTATGTACAATCCTTAGACTCTTTCCATCTTTCTTGACTACACAAAACCATCTAGATCTATATGACAAGTTTGAAGGTTCATATGTGCTAGCGTCAGTCTTAACTTTGATCATCTTGCACACCTCATCATAGATACCAGGCAGAATTGGTATATTCTTTAATACCCAAGGAGTATGCTCCTTGACTGCTATTTCTACAGGTGGGAAGTACTTTTCCTTGAAAGTTCCTTTCTCAGAGTCATCCCAAGCAAATGCTTCATTTTGATCTGCTATCACACTGTGTAGCAACTTTCTTTCTTCAGGCCAGAGGAAATCACTGTCATGCAACTCATCTATCTTTTCTTTCCTTTCTAGAGTATATCTCCCTTGCAGTTGAAAGTCTGGTGGATTTGTGGCATCCCTTCTAGAGGATCTCCAGTAATATTTCTCTCTATTCTGAACTTTTCTGGAGTTGATCCTAGAATCAGCTTTACTTTCTGATCTACAGGTTTATATTTCTTTCCTGTGAAAGTGGCTTCAGTTTTCCAGGCTACATCTGCAAGTTGTCATTCTCTAGAGATGTCCAATCCAACCACTTTACCATCTTTGAACTTATTCTGCTCAACTAGATAACTCAAAATGTCTTCCTTTCTAGGAATAGGAATTTCATTACTAGTTGAGTCTTTCAACTTTTCTGCTTCTCAAGACTTCTGTTTAGCCTCATTTTGCATTGATTTCATTGCTAGATGTAACACATCTAATTTCTCTGACTTTGGTACTCCTACTACTTCACTCAAATGCACTTCTAGAGTATGCAATTCTTGATCTGTGTAAGAATTCATTTCTAGACTAGCCAACAAATATGTCAAAATAACTTCTTCACTTGTAAAATTATTTTTATCTTCTTCTGGAGACTTGTATCCCACAACTATCAGTTTTCCATCCTTATCTGACTCAAGGATTAACACTAACTCTCCTTGGTCTGTCACCAACTCATCAATCAGCAAAAACCCTCAGAGGTTGGAGCCTTAACATCCAGGCCCTTGCCTCTCTCAAATGTAGGAATAGTCGATCTCTTTCCTGTATTCGGATCAGTAACTGTTATCAACATGCCTCCATCAGGCAATGTCTCTGATACAG
The DNA here is from genome assembly GCA_003313965.1 of Megacollybia marginata. Lineage (NCBI taxonomy): Eukaryota > Fungi > Basidiomycota > Agaricomycetes > Agaricales > Porotheleaceae > Megacollybia > Megacollybia marginata. Next base: position 37,843 of record QLOY01001397.1, read on the forward strand.
TTTTCATTAGAACATTGAATGGTCATCCTAAAAGTACTTTGTATGCAGGATTATCAATCACATGCACCTGCAGGTACACTGTAACTTCTCCTAGTTGAAAAGAAACATTTCTAGTAAGACCTTCACTAAGTTCTACTTGTCCATTTACACTTTGCATCTTAATTCTGAAATCTGGGTTCCAAGCTACTCCTAGTTGAACAGCTACAGCTTTTGCCATCACAACAATTTGCAAACCCATATCATTTATACACTCTCATTTTGAGTGTCCATTTATTATCAGCCATAATGCTCACAAGGCCTCAGAGTCTTTTGATACAATCACTTTCTCTTGTTCTTCCGGTGGTAATGCTTCTAGTAATTGAGTGACTAGGTCTGATACAACTAGAGTGCCAATCAGAAGACCATTGTCTGCCACTACATTCACAGAAACAACAGGAGCTGGAAATTCTCAGTACTTACAAATTTCACTAGACTTGACAGTGAGATCCTCACTGTCAGAATCTGAGAGATACATGTCATTGCCCAACTCTCAAGCCAGGTTAACATCAAATATCTCTTTCTGAGGTAATCTTCTTTGAGCAAAATCACTTCTAATAGTCTCTCAGAGAGCTGGGGAAATCCCTGCTAACTCTTCTAGACTAATTGTAACTGGTTGTTTAAGCACATTCTCAGCTACTTTGTTAACTGAGGTCCTCCCTTCAACTGGTGCTTGCCTTCTGAAGTTCACTTCACTTCTAGTCTCATTTTCCTTTCCTTGCAGCTCTTGAAAATGTATGTGACGATCTCTGTCATGTTGTACATCTTGAGCCAAGGTACCTGTCACTGTGGGTACATCCATAAATGGCAACTCTTGCTCATTTTGTTCTTGCAGTTGCCGAGCTACGTGTTTTGTCTCCATTCTGGAATTTGTTCGTCTGGTACTTCTTCTATTCTAGTTCTAGTGTTTTCTGAATTTCTTTGACTTCTGACATTCCTATCTGTATTTCCTTGTTTATTTGATTGCGATCCACCAGTTCTAGTCTCACTCTCCAGGCCCTTTGGTACCTGGACTTAGATAAATCAGAGTGACCCTTCCTTGAGTTATCTAGAAATTTTGGTTATCACTAGAGGTATTTTCTTGTCCATAATTATTCCTTCTAGTTTGAACCAAACTCTGCAAATCTTCCCAAGTGATGCCAGCCTGAGTGATCAAACTAGCCAAATCAGCTTTTAGATTTGATGGCACAGTTTCTTTTGCTGGTGCTATTCCAAAATTGAACAATTGAGTCATCACAGGCTCAGGTTCTGAGTCTTGCATAAACTCATAGATCTTGAGTACATTGGCCTCAGCTTGTTGCTTGTCTAGAGAACCCCAATACTCTTTGATCCTAATTTTCGGAATTGCCAGGTACGTATGGCAACTTATGTCCCTCAGGCAGGGAGTCTAAACTTCCCATTCTCGATTGCAATCCAACCTAGTCAGATATGTCTTTTCCTATGCTTGCAGTCATCCTGCATATGTCCAACTTCTCCACAATAGAAGCAATTTCCTTTCAGAATCATCCCATTGAACAAAGGTTGAGCAGGGGCCGGTCTTGGCACATATGGCTGCTCATCTCGCTTTAACAGCTGAATCCTACTCTGTTCTAAACTTCCAGTAAGTCTAGACATCATGTTTAAGCATTTGCAAAGCCCAAGTTTTCATTTCATCTTTCCTAGCAGTCTCTCTCTTTTCTGCTAATATCATCTGATCTTTCAATGCAGCTAACATCTCTTCTACAGCTTCATTATCCATCTCTTGCTTCATAGGCCTGTCACGAGTTTGTGCCAAATGAGCTCTAGAACTATAAGTTCCTCCATTGTTCTGCACTTCCATCGCAATTGCCTTTGCTTCATCTAATACATCTTCAATCTCGTATTTGATCATCTGTCTTTTATATCTAGCGGTCTTGGCTTGAGCAGCTGGTGCATTGTTAGGAGCATTCTGAGCTCTGCTCTCCAACTGATCTAGATGCAACTTCTGAGCATCCAGTGCATCTTTGATCTGCTTTGTGCTACCCAACCTAACTGTAATTGCTTCTCAATAACTCAGTTCTAGAGTTGACAAAAACTCCTGAACTAGCTCTCAACTTGTCATCTTGTTCTCTTTTCTTAACTGCATCCCAGCAGCTCGATATCCTCTAATAAAATCCATAACTCTTGCACTTTCACTGACTCCAATTCCTCTATATCTCAAACATAACCCCTGCAACTTCTGAAAAGCTCCCATACTACAATCTCTAGTCTCCAAATAACTATCCAGAACCTCGTCCTTGAAGTCATCAAAAGAGAACTCATCAGCAAATGTCTCTAGTCCTTGCCATTCATCTTCAATGGTAGGCATTGCATATCTAACTAGATATTCCTTTTGCTATTTCTTGTCTGTGATAGAACAAGTTTTGAACAGTTGTTCAACTGCATCAATGAATCTCAGAAGCAAATCCGGACTTCTCCCACTGTTGAATGCCTTTGGAGCATCCTTGGAATCAGGCAACAGCATCTGCTTTGTAGACATCTTTGCCTTTTGTAATGAATAAAAATTCAACAGCAATTGTAAATCGATTTGTTTTTGTTTTGCTGAGTGCAATTCTGAATGCCTTCTCAGACGTCACAAGTTTGAATCTAAAATGTGTTGTCCCTCAAGTAACTTTTGTCTAAGTTCCTCTGGAAGCTCTTCTCCAAAACGAAACTCGTATGGTAACAGAGGTGGTTCAAAACAGAAGGTGATGACCCTCTAAAGTTAGGTTTGCTTGGATTTTTGTCTCTTGATGATGGTGTAGGTGATGGTGGTGGTGGAGGTATGGTTACCTCTTGAGCATGATGCTGATTAGATCCTACCACCTGTTCACGATGTAACAAGTCTTCTAGATTCCTCTGAGCTGTTTTCTCCTGAGCTGCAGCTACTCTTTGATCTTTTTGCTGTCATGGATGAAAAGGATCTTTGCTAGAGTTGTCTTTCTTTTTTGAAGATTCATTTCCAAATGGAAAGATAGGAGCTACTCCTCCTGATGTGCTTCTAGTAGTACGAACTGTACTTTTTAGTTTCTCTGGCACTTTTAGCTTCAGAGCAATGATGAAGTTTTACAAGACTTTTTGAACCCAAATCTCTTTTGAGTCTAACTTTCAACACAATGCCAATGCACAAATTCTGTTCTTGACACTTTCTTTTTATAAGAGCCTCCCTGGGGCAGCCAGATGATAGGGATGCTCAGGGTGGCAGTGCACTAGAGCGGAACTGTTGACGCAATGATGAGGGAGATCTACAATCTAAGGTGTCTAAATGAAGCCTTTAAACCACAAAACACACCACAAACAACATGCACTAGTTGTCTTTTGATATCCCAAAAGGTGTGAGTTATGCTTTTTATTTATTCTAGAGAAGTGTCTCAAGCAGGTATATGCTTTGGAACTTTGTCTATTTCAGACTAGTATAAGTTTTTGGACTTCTAGAGAAGTTGTCTAACTTCTAGAAATAGTGGATTATGAAATCTGACACAAAACAATGCACCAACGAGTGCAAAACCAACTTTAACTCAAAATCCAAATTAAAACCTCAAAATCACAACTGGTAAATCCCAAAACTCAAATCACAACACATCAATCTCACACTAGAGATGAACCAAACAAAACCCAATCATTTAACACCAAGCCAAATACAAATAGTAGGCAAGGGGCAGTTATCTAGTGGTACTACAAGTCCTAGATGTCCTTATATACAGTTCTAGAGATATAAATATAGATGAATCGAGATTGTATGTACCTGGCCATGCATGTATATGGTCTGATAAATAATAGATGAATCAGAAACAAAAACTAGAAAGGGATCTCTGAGGGTGGTTGCCATATGCTACGCCACCTACCCCTATTTTTGAAGTATGGCTGTACCTGGGCATAGCGGTTCTAGTATTGCAACCACATGGATCTGCATTCCAGACACTGCTTTGAAACACTTTTACTAAGCCTCAGGTGCCTTGCGATCAGCCTATCTGATACTGTGACTCTCCTAGTCCTGTTTTCTAAGCACTCTCCCAACTCTAGATGACTCAGTGGACCATGTGGTACACCAATGCTGATGAATGCGATGCTGGATCAGGTGTTTCCAGTAGTCTAGAGAATGCCTTTCGACTTTCTTTCCTCCCTTCCCCTAGACTTGATCACATGATCATCACAAATCATAGCTGTAGTACAGTTCTTAGTGCTAGACATGAATTCCTGAGAGTTCAACTTGTCTAGGATCATCAATGACACTAATTTGCTATACTAGCCATGTTTAAGTATAACTGAACTCAGTATACAGTCTAGTCTCAAACAAAGATGACTGCAAACAAGTTTCCAAGTTTAGATGCATACTCAGTCACCAAGTCTAGAAGTAACACCAGACTATAGACAAGTTAATAGCCACATCTCGATTCTCTAGTCAAACTTATGTTGGTAACATTGCCAGTTTATAAGCTTAGCCGCAAAACCAGCATATCATCACAGTAACTGGAGTGCATTCAGTTATACCACTGGATCTCCTAGAAGCAACTTGGTTAGTAAAGTTACTGGATAGGATACTTGTTACGATTTACCCACTTTTAGCACCCAAACCACATGCCTTATCAAAGCCCTCTTCCTTTTCACATCCATATCACCCTATCTTTATCTTCTATCACTTAAATTAAACTTCTGATAACTTATCACAGACATGCAGCACAGATAGCTTATCTTTTTCCCTTCTTACCTCTTTCTCTCTATCCCTATCACTCATCTACAAGATAACCCTTTAGTATTTAAACCATTAGCCAGTTGTTGTATTCTTTAGTTTTGGTATTATAAGTTTCACCGATGATGAGGAACATGCAAGTGCACAGGGTGAGACTGATATATCTAGAAAGCCTGCAAATCCACACAGAGCACTGCGGACAACAAGACACTTCTAATATATGCACAACTGCTTTGATATTCCGAGTTTTTGTGAGGTCAGAAGGAGAGCTTTACGAGGTTTCTATATCAATAGAAGGCTTTTATTTCAAGTTGTACTGATTTTCTAGAAAACGCGACAAACATATTTCCTATAGACCAGAAGTGTGTTTAGACACTGAGGGTGTATGATAGAGGCCGGGAACATATATCAGAAGTGTGTTTAGACACTGAGGGTGTATGATAGAGGCCAGGAACATATATCACAAGGTTTCACAAACAGACAATCACAATTTATCATAAAGTCAAACACAAATGTCAACCAAAAGACAAATCCAAGTCAAGATGTATGCAAATCCAAGACGATTCCTCAAATCAAGTCTCAAATCACACAAAGGATAGCACAAACACTGATAACAATAGATATCCAAGTACGGAACCCAAAGTACAACAGGTAGCAAATCACTTATCTAACTACTAGAACTTCGAGCCCTTTTATACAAATGCCAAGTAAATACTAGAATAGACGAAACACTTCCAAGCTTTCTTCCTAAGCTGATTCTGACTCATAGGAGAGGACAGAAGGCTTATCCGAATGCTCTTGACCATTGATGACTCTTTCCTATGGTCCCTCGATCATATTCTTCCTTCCTAGGTCCTATCCGATTTTCCAAATCTTTCCGATACTCCTAGATATGACAGTGTAGACCTTTCCAGGCCCTTGATCATCTGACAAAGAGATCGATCCTAAGGTCATGATGACTCCAACATTTTCAATCCTTGATCATAATTCCTAGATCAGTGGTGCTGACCCGATCGACATAGTCCTGAGCTCTGGTTCTAGACTAGACCAACTCCTAGACTCTTTCCAAGTCTGACTGCATTCAAGTCGCAGAGCTTTCTAACTTCCCCAAGCCGATCCTTAACCAGTCAACTTTTCTAGTTTTCAAGTCGTATACTATTGTTGGCTTTTCTAAATAGTCAAAATTTCTAGACTTCTCCTAGATAGCTCAGATTCAAATGACATCCGTTCTTTTACTAAGTAAACCCTCTAGCAATACCTCATAGAGTCTAGCCGATTCATTAGTTAACCATATCTCAGGCGATAGCTAACCATGACTCATTGATCCTGTTTTCTAGATCTCTAACACATAGCTTTAACTGCAGTGTAAGCTATAGCAAGTAATTCCTAGAAAGTGTATATCAAGGCATAGACTTATGTAGAGTAATGAAAGAGCAATTTATAGCCTTAGCTGAAAATCGGTCGTATCATCTCCCCCAAACTAAAATCTTTTGACTGTCCTCAGTCTAAAACTGATGGAAAAACATATATTTTTCTACTTTCTGACCTCCTGTGAGTTGTATATACCCTCGTAGATCATACTAATAGTCTTACGACATGTTTAGACACTATATAGAAGCTTATGGGTCCATATGTGTCCATACATCCATTCAAGTTTCCATATCAGCCTAAATTAGATGGCCAAGGCCATGTTATGGCATGACATGAGAAAAGAAGCTGTGGCGTCTTTGTCCAATTTCCTAATAAGTCATTTTGAAATCCCATATAAACTGAGTTTGAAACGAATTTCAACTTGACTCATACAGCCATGTCACTTAGGAAATCAACCAGCAACGCCCTGCTCTCAAAGCAAAACAAGTCCCCTCAGGATTCTCCAGCTAAGTCAGAGAGACCTTTGGTAAGTGTCATTGATCATATTTTTGCCTTATTCAGAAATTCAACATTCCCTAGAAAAAGACCAAGGCTGGCAGAGTGGCTGTTGCCACCGTCAATGAACCAGTATTGTCTAAATCCATATCGAAGGAATCAGAACCCATCGTGAACAAGGATAGTACAGTGAGTGTTTGATTTTTAATTCAACCTTAGTGCTAAAATTTCAACTTTAAAGCCTCCACCTAGCACATCGATTGATTTACCTGCTCGAGTACGTCAATCTTTGACACACATGTCACTGAATAACCCCACTCATCAGCCTGTCGCTTCCGGTGTACCCGATAACGTTCAGTATGACAAAGCAGGTGCTTTTATCGAAGTTGCAGGAGTTGGAAAGTTCCGCTTGTCTGACGCTATTGCAAAAGACTCGGTGGCAGTTTCTAGAAATCCAACTGTACCTAAGGTTACTTCTACTGTAGTAGCTGAAGTACCTAGGCCGACATCTTCAAAATCTGCCACCAAATCCCCTGATCCCATCGTCAAGACTTCCATCCCAGCAGTTCCCGCTGTCAAACCTATTCCAAAATGTGCCTTCAAGTCCAAATCTCAAGGCAAGAAGCGCTCCCACAAGGTCACTGAGATTGATAAAGACAAGGAGGGATCAGTTGAAGAGGAAAAGGAACCACTTCGCCGAAGCAAGCGGAATCACACCCAGAGGGAGGAGGACAAGGTAAGTCCGCACCCCTTTTTCTAGATTTTCCCCCTTTACTTGTTTTCTAGGAACGTATGCTCAAACAGACCCCTCAAGAGGTCTATCAAAGGAAGAAGGCTGAGCAAGCCGCCAAGATTGCTGCTAAAACTGGTCGCAAACCAGTCAAAGCGCCTTCCTACAAGGTTCATATTTGAAGTCCTTCTCCTGCATCCGAATATCATCCCGAAATGGACAAAGAAGAGAAACACCAGGCTATCATTTGTAGGGAGATGGCCGCAATCCTCAAGTTGAACCAGTCAGAATCCACGTCTGTGGAGAAACTGTCATGTTGGTCAAAGAAGTGAAAGTTGGTAAAAGATTTTGATGAAGCCCGAAGCGTTGCTGAGGCTAACCCTGACTTTGGCCGTGAGCCAAGTTTTGAAAGGGTTGACCCAATGGACAAGGAGGACGAGTTCTGTCTTCTTTATGGTCAGGTGGAGACTCAAGAAACTCCACTCGAATTTTTGATGGATCATCTCAAATCGCAGCCTGTTGTCTCTGAGTGCAAGGAATCTTGACACATCCTTCCAAACTTTCGCCTTCCTCGCAACATCTCTGGTCTTTGTTCGATTGCCAAGCACCATCATTGACTCAATCTCAACGATCCTGGATACCCATGCACAAATTGCCTTGGTCCTGGCAAATGCAAGTGCATATTTCGGGGTTATTGTCACAGGTGTTACAGCTGCAAGCAGTCCAAGAAAGGGGACTGTTCATATGAACTGAACGCCTTAGGTGTTCAATACCAGCTTGAAGAGATTCAAGCTTTGATGAGTACTTCGACTGACAGTGAGTAATTTTACTTGAACTTTCTAAGGGCTAACATGTTTTCTAGATGTTGCAAACACCCTTCAACATGTTGCGCACCATATCCGCAACATCGATTCTCATCAATCTGCCCTCCGAGATTCATTCTTGCTACTTGGTGACAATGTCCGAACCCTCCATGATGCTATAGAAACAATGCATCAACACCAGGGTGAGGAAGCTTTTCGACATCACTTTGGACCAGACGTCTCATATGAATCTCTCATGAGTGTCTTTCACCCAATTTTCTCCGATTTCACGGGTTTTGGTGGACATACTGACACTCCAGTGCTCATATCTTCATATGAGGAGGAAGCCAAGACTCGTCGGGCCTAATACGCGAATGATGAAGACTCTGAGAACATCGAAGGTGGAGATCAAATGGCAGAAGGTGGAGAAGTTGATGAAGACAGTGACGGCAGCAAAAAGCAAAACTAAGGGAGTTTGGTGAAGTCGGAATTATTCCGAATCATCTAAACTTTGAGTAGCCACTCCCTAGTTCAATTTTTCTAGATTGTATTTTTCTTTCATGCTTGTATCTAGTTTTCTTGTTAACAAGACTAGATGTTCCTTCCAGTGGTTCGCAAGATTGTCAGTCCTGAATGGATCAATCACTCCATTTCTAGAAGTTTGATCAATCTCATGTCATTACATTTTCATTGCTCCACTTTTCTAGATCATATCCATCTTGTTGACTCAGAGATCGTGTCCGCAGCTGCTTATGAATTTGCCAAGGGCGAATTTATTTTGGCCTCTCCCCCAAACTAAGATCTTAACTGTCCACAGTTACCAAATTAGTCGGGTCTAGGTTACTCCAAATCAAGAAAACTCCTGACTTGAAATCCTATAAAACCTGGGCATATTTCACTTTTTCTAGCAGACTCGTCTCTTAGTCGCTTTTTCTACTACACATCTCTACTTGAACAACATGTCCAACTCGAATGGCAATCGCGCTGATAGCTTCACAGGCCATATCAATAAGCTTGTTCAGTTTATCAGTGAGACAAATTCCTCAGCTCCTGCTTCTCTCAAAGCAGTTGCTGAATTTCATTCGATCTTAGGCAATCTCGTTGTAAGTCTTTATTTCAAAACTAATTTCTAGATTTCTGACCATTTTGACAGAGCGCTGCTAGGAACAATGCTGTGCAAGCCAAGATGTATATGTCGGTTATGGATTGAGCTGCTCAGACCTGTGAGAACTTCAAGTGTTACCGTGAGAGCTACAAGCTTCCCAACTCGTATACCATGTTGTATACCGATATTCTCAAACGTGAAATTCCCAAGGAATTTTGTAAGGTGAAGAATGATCCTCCTACTTCTGAAACCACACCTGAAGTTGCAGAAATGCCTAAGAAGAAGGTGACTCTTCCTTTAATGTCTTCTTATCTCATCTAAAATGTCTATTCAGAAGAAAAGCAAGACCATCGTTGAATCTTCAACTGATAATGTGTGAGTCACTTGTTATTCCAGTTTTCTAGAAAACATGCTAATTCATCCATTAGGACGTTGAGATGGTTACCGAGACCAAAACTCCTGTTACTAAAGAAAAAGAGATTGCTATCCCCACTGAAAAGGAGGACAACAGTGAGTGTCCTTCTATGGTCCAGGTCTGACCTTCCATAAAGGTGCTTCAGTTAATGGTTCCAAGGTACAAAATTCCTTTATTGACTACTTTTCTAGAATGTTGACAAGGTCACTCAGGATACTACTGAGAGGCACCAGGTAAGGTATCTCCCTTACAAATTTATCCCTGGCATGCTTATCAATTCTTGATCTTATCGCCAGGCAATGGAAACCATATCCCAAGCCTGCAAAACATCTGAGAGTATCTCTGAAAATGACGGTGCTAGGAAATGTTCCATTGACACCCTCATCTCCACAGATGAAGCACAAAAACCAGGTACTGTCTTTCTTAACAACATTTCTAGAAATTGATCTTTTCTTAGAAAAGGAAGTTGGCCAAAGCTCCAAGCGCCGTAAGCAATTGCTCACTGAAGCTCAGTACCTTTTCCATGTGTTCTCCCCCACCAATGATGAAGGAATTCGACGATGAATCCATGAATATCGATCCATCATTTCCTTAGCTGTTGACCACATCTATCTCGATGTTCAGCACTATGACTTTCTCGTTGATCAGATTGCTGTACTCGAGGAGAAGCTTGTTCAGCTTCAGACCAAGTCTGCTCCTGAGAAAGTCCAAGTTTCCCATACTTCCGAATCCAAGAAAGCTTAAATGGTTAAATCACATATCTTTTCACACATGATCCACTTTCCACTTATCTTCCTTAACTTCATTTGTACAGTTTATCTTTATTTTTGCTAAGTAGCCAAACTTCTAGATCTTTTGATCCTTAGGTTTTGTTACTTCAGATTTCGCTCCTCCTACTTTTAACAATGTAACCTTCTTGAGTTTACTACTTCTAGTTACTCATTTAGGCCTGTTGTTTTCTGTTTCAGAGCTACTTTCTTCACTTCCATTCAAATTTTCATCACCACTTTCCACATTATCCACATCTTCTTCTATAACAAGATTTTCATCATTGAACTGTCATAAATTTATGCCATCAAATGTGAAATCTTTTGCTCCTTCTTCAGAATCTTCATTTAAAGGTTCTTCCGAGTTTTCTAGTTTTTGCAAACCATTTGGAGTCAAATCAATCAAATTGTGCACATTTCTAGGAAGTGTGATTTTTCTTCTTGCATAGTAAGGGATAACATGAAAAGCAGCTACTTTCTTATCAAAGACAGATCCATCCATTTCAGCAAGTACATATGATCCTCCTGTTGACCTTTTGATAACAATTAATGGTCCTCGGTAACGATCATACATTTTTCTGTCAAGATGATCCTTGATAGCAGAATTTCTAACAAGAACTAGATCTCCAGGCTTAAAGTTAAAGTCCTTTATCGTATTCTTGTATTTCTTAAGGTACTTCACAATGCGAAGTCTCTTTTCTCTAGAAACTCTGGCATGCATGTCTAATACATGTCTCTGATGTTTAGCCAGAGCCTTTGCATGTAAACCAATCAATTCAGCTGTTGTTAGAGGTCCTTCTGGATATTCTACCAGCCAAGTGGCTTCTAGTAAGTCCAATGGAATGACTGGATGAGCTCCTGTTACCATAAAGCAAGGTGAACAGCCTAATCCTTTTCTAATAGTAATCCTTTCTGCCCACACAACATGTGGAAGAAACCAGTACCATTTCGATAGATTACCACCAGTAGCCTTATTTAGCATTTGTCTGATATCCCAATGATACTTCTCTATCTTGCCATTAGCTTGAGAGTTGTAGGCAGATATCTTAATACCTTTAATGCCATACTTCCTTTCTAGCCAATCAACAACAGCCTTGTATTGAGGTGCATTATCCACTATGAACATACGAACAGATCCCCATCTAGTAATGATTTCCTCAAAAAATCCATTTTGCAATAGTCTTAGCTTTATCATTAGGCACTGCTTTAGCTTCAGGCCAAGATGACAATGCATCTCTTGCATGTAATATCATACCACATTTGTTAGACTTCGGAGTCATCATCATAGTATCCAAATGTACAACCTGGAATAATGATGGAGTATATGTCTCTGTAGGAGGAACTCTTATCATGAGTTTCTGCCTTTTCTGACACAGATCGCACATCTTAATGAACCAACTAATGTCTCTTTCAAATTCAGGCCACCAAAACCTCTGTTTAATTAAGGCTTTAGTTGCAAAAATCCTCTGTGACCAAGTTTATCATGTATTGCTCTTAAAATGAACATCCTATGTTTCTTCTCGAATGACTAGTTTGTTCATACACCCAATTCCCCTCCTAAACAATTTACCATCTTTGTCCACAAAGAAGTGACTAGCAAAACGAATGAAACTGAGATATTCATTGTCATCCATGCCAATCGGTCTAACAGTCTGATCTTGAAGCCATTGCTTCACATAGATTAACCTATCATCAGCTCTGATTGCAGCATCAGATCTGTGTCCTTCATAGTAATCTGCTTCTTCAGGGATATCTAGATTTTCTTCCGTAGGCAGCTGAGGTAGAATGGTTTCACTAAATAGAACTGCTTCTTTTCTAGTTGAACCATTCATCATAGCTGTATTGATAATCTGCTTTTTTGCTTTTGTCAACAAGGCGAGTTCTTCTTTTTTAGCTTCATCACAATCCACCAAGATATCTTTATGACTATGCACCACTCCTAGATGATAGCCTTTTCAGTTATCAATGAAGTCCCTGAACTGATTAAGATCTAGAAGTTCAAACCTTGAGTCTTCGTCAACTTCAAGTTCTGGTGGACCATAAGGTTCATCTTCCAGTTCTTCAGAGTTTGCAAACTGAGGGTCCCCTGGATAATTATCTCTTCTAGATAATCCATCAGGTCCAAAAGTCTTTCCAGCTTTATGTCTTAGTGTGAAATGAAACATAAGAATTTTCTCTATCCATCTATTGATTGTGGCATTTGGTCCAGAATTTGGGTTGTTCAGCATGCCAAATATATACTTAGCATCTGTTTCAACTATCAATTTCCTACAACCAATCAACCAATAGTGCATTTCCTCTAATGCTCAAAGTAAACCATACAGTTCTCTCTTAGGTTGAGAAAATCAAGCTTCTCTCTCATTCAGAGTGATAGACTCAAATCTAGCAAAGTATTTCTTCTTAGCATCAAGTGGATCTTGTTGATAAAGGTAAAAACCAACTGCTTTCCAACTGGTATCAACAGCCAAAACTACAGGCGCATCGGACTCATAGTCAATACCTCTTAAGGCTGGACTATCAGCTATCGCTTTCTTAATGGAAGCCTGAGCTTGTCTTCGCTCATCCCCTCAATCTAAAGGAACACCTTTTCTAGTTAACCTGTGAAGAGGTTCTGCAAGTTTCGCAAAGTCTTGGACAAAGACTCTACATAGCCCACAAGTTCCTAGAAAAGCTTTAACTCCTGTAATATCTTTACAATCACCCCAATCCATTATAGTTCTCATCCTGTTTATTTCAGGTTTTCTTCCTTCATAAGTACAGTGATGTCCAACCACAATAAACTCTGACATGCAAAGTTGACTCTTTTTACCTGAAAAGGTTCCTCCAGCATATTTTATATGTTGAAGGACCCTATTAACATTTTGCAAATGTTCCCAGACAAATCTTCTGATACCTGGATTCTCTTTTATGACTTCATAACCACCTCCTTCAATCTCATATCTAGTTTTTGGACCCTTGATAGGTACATCATCAATATAAGGTCGAGTTACATGAGGAATTTCTTCTTGTAGTATGTAGGTGACATCATCATGAAATATTGGCACAGAATTTGTCCAGCCCATTGGCAGTGTAACCAATTGTAGTGCACCATAAGGAGTTTGAAAAGTGGTATAATCCCTAGAAGTTGGTAAAAGTGTTCTTTCATCATATCTGACATAAAGATCACAAATCCCACCACAAGAGTACCCTGAAAATTGCTCTGCTAACTCTTCAGTTGCAGGTGGCAATCCTGAATGAGCTATTGTTACAGCATTCAAAGGTTCCAGACTATGAACGATTCTCAAACTTTTCTTATCCTTCTTGATAACACAAAACCATCTTGACCTGTATGAAGAATTTGAAGGCTCATAAGTACCAGCATCAAGCTTAGTTTTAATGATCCTGCATACTTCATCATACATTCCTGGTGGTATAGGAATATTCTTCAACACCCAAGGCACATGCTCTTTAACAGCCATTTGCACAGGTGGAAAGAATTCCTCTTTAAAAGTCCCTTTTTCTGTATCATTCCAGGCAAAGGCTTCATTCTGTTCAGCAATTAAATGATGAACTAGATTTCTTTCCTCAGGATATAGAAAATCAGGTTCTAATGTTTGATCCATTTGGTCTTTTCTTTCTTGAGTATACCTCCCCTTAGGTTGAAATTCAGGAGGGTTAGGAGTTAATATTGGCATATCCTTCAAAGGATCTCCCAAAATCTTCCTTTCAATCCTAAACTTCTCAGGAGAAGTTCCCAATATATTACGCGCCGCGCAAGTCCGATACCGATGTCCGACGGTCCGTCGCTGTTTCTGCCGCAATTCCGTCGGCCCGACTTCGCAACCCTCCGGAATCACTCAGAACGGCACTCCACAATCTGAGCCGGGACACTGGTGATCTTTATACTTCTTTATCCATTCTTTTGTTCTTACTTATTTACCTGATACCCCATTCTGATTATCTACCACCGCATGTATACCTCATGACCTCACATACCTTCCAGAGTTCTGCTGGTAGTAGTATAAATAGTCCGTCTGTAGTCGGTAGTACTCAGACGAAAAATCTAGTTGTCTTCCAGTCTTGTCTCCGTGCAAACCTTCTCCTGTTTGCCCTCTGACTCTCCCGTTCGACTTCCCAACTCTCCTGACTCCGTAATGTCGGCCTCCGATGGAAGTTTGTCGGAACCCTATGGATACGTTCGGAGCGCCCTCGGAAATTGCGGCACAAGGGCTACAGAAGCGCATCACCGAATAGTGTTTGCGACAGTGTCATTCTGCACGGGACATAACAGTATTTTTTGTCTCCTCTTCCATACCCATGTCTGATCCCCCAACATCCCCTAGACCCCCCAAACAACCTATCTCTAGATCTCCTATCCTCCTGCAAGGTCTTACTCAGTTCCTTCCTCCACGTCTGAGCTACGGTTTTTCAAGCTTCTCTACTTATCGCGATCCAGCCTGCCGATCATTGTCTTCAGAACCCGACCCGTCAACTGCTCAATCTATTTCTCAGCACTTTTCTCAACAACGTTGACAGGCAATCGGTCCTCCACCTCCCGCCCCGGATACCGGTGATCCCGCTCCCGGCAGTACTCCTCCCGCTTCAATTCACTGTGACCCACCAGGACCTCCTGCAGATCCTGACGATAATCCTGATGACAATGGTCCTGGAGGCCCCGGAGGACCAGGTGGTCCTGGTAGTCCAGGTGGTCCTCCCGGTGGTCCCGGTGGTGGCCCTCCTGGTCCTCCTCCCCCTCCTCCTCCTGTAGGTGGCGGTGATGATCCTCAACCGGAGCAACCGGACATGGAACAGGCTTTCTATAATACGATGCAAGGCCTTGCCACTTTCACCAGATGCTGTAGCATCTATGCATAGATTATGGACTGCTGTCCAGAATGCTTTTGCATAGATTCTCGAGAGCGTTATGCATAGATTTGCGACAGCAATGGCAAGGCCTGGCAGAATCATGGCAGAAACATGGCATCATATGGCAAACACGGCACGAATTGATTTATTTAAATTATATAATATAAAAGCCTATGCATAGATTATGGACAGACTATCAACCTATATAATACTACATATAGGACGATAATAGGCCTGCAATATACTACCTGATAGCCACTATATATAGTATGCTTATGCAGATGTCACATGATCACATACCATAAGTAGAAAAGGTACTACCAGCCTATATAATACTACATATAGGACAATAATAGGCCTGCAATGCTATATATATATATATACTACCTGATAGCCACTATATATAGTATGCTTATGAATAGGTCACATGATCTTATACCATAAGTAGAAAAGGCTCAAATATATGCATCTGAGAGCTGGTAACCAATATGAATATATATATATATGTTTATATGAGTTAGGTGAATCACATGATCTTATACCATAAGTAGAACAGGCTCAAATATATGCATCTGAGAGCTGGTAACCAATATGAATATATGAATATGTGTGTATGCGTTTATATATATTAGGTAAATCACATGATCTTATACTATAAGTAGAACAGGTTCACATATATGCATTTGAGAGCTGGTGACTGATATAAATATAGTGTATATGATAAATCACATGATCTGATTATATCAAGCTATTTTTAGCTAGAGTAAAGAAAACATAGAAAATATCAAATGCAGGCAAAGATAGGGCATACCATGACCAGATTAGGCAAGTTATGACCATGAGAACTTTTGACTTCTTTATATGGACAGATGCAGAATTTCAATGTGATTCTGATGGTGGTATTTTGCCATACATGCTCTTGTTCTTGCCCAATTTGCATTTTATTTTCGAAAAGCCGGTGATGAAAATAAAAATAGACACATATAACTTCTTAATAGGCATGTATACACCCTTATAGATGCATTCACTTTCTATAGGCTGATATTCAATAGCTATGGGCCAGTATTCAATCTCTATACTCCTGTATTCAATAGCTAAACACCAGTATTCAACCCTGTATACTTGTATAGACCAGCCCTAAACACCTATAGACCAACCCTATATATGTGTATTGAATGCATATAGATAATGAATCTCAGTCAATACAGTATCAGTCTATAGGATTTAGATATATATCAGTTTCAGCCTCAGTCAACCTAGGGATGGGTTTCCTTCTGACTTTATGGACCTCTGGCAGACCATCCAAGCCTTTGATGGCTCTGATATTCAAGATTTGAGGTCTACCATATTGGTGCATTCACTGAGAATATTTATCAGCATATCCATCAAGAAATGAAAAAGTGTGAAAATGGGTGCCCAGGTCAGGTTAATCACTCAGGTATCAGATCTACCAGGCAGGTTGATCACACTTTTTCATTTCTTGATAGATCCACTCATACATATTCTCAGTAAATCTACCAATATATTGGATCCTAATTCTGAAATAGTGAAGCTTGGATGGTCCACCAGAGGTCTATAAAGTAGGAACAGAACACCCATTCAGATATGCAGAAGTGAATGCTATTGACCTGGGCACCCATTTTCACACTTTTTCATTTCTTGATGGATCTGCTGATAAATATTCTCAGTGAATGTACCAATATGGTGGACCTCAAATCTTGAATATCAGAGCCATCAAAGGCTTGGATGGTCTGCCAGAGGTCCATAAAGTCGGAAGGAAACCCATCCAGAGTGATAGCTAGGTTGACTGAGGCTGAAACTGATATATATCCAAATCCTATAGACTGATACTGTATTGACTGAGATTCATTATCTATATGCATTCAATACACATATATAGGGTTGGTCTATAGGTGCTTAGGGCTGGTCTATACAAGTATACAGGGTTGAATACTGGTGTTTAGCTATTGAATACAGGAGTATAGAGATTGAATACTGACCCATAGCTATTGAATATCAGCCTATAGAAAGTGAATGCATATCTATAAGGGTGCATACATGCCTATTTAAGAAGTTATATGTGTCCATTTTTATTTTCATCGCTGGCTTTTCGAAAATAAAATGCAAATTGTGCAAGAACAAGAGCATGTATGGCAAAATAAATACCACCATCAGAATCACATTGAAATTCTGCATCTGTCCATATAAAGAAGTCAAAAGTTCCCATGGTCATAACTTGCCTAATCTGGTCATAGTATGCCCTATCTTTGCCTGATATTTTCTATGTTTTTACTCTAGCTAAAAATAGCTTGATGTAATCAGATCATATGATTTATCTAATACATATACACTATATTTATATCAGTCACCAGCTCTCAAATGTATATATGTGAACCTGTTCTACTTATAGTATAAGATCATGTGATTTACCTAATGTATATAAACACATACACACATGTATTTATATATTCATATTGGTTACCAGCAGATGCATATATTTGAGCCTGTTCTACTTATGGTGTAAGATCATATGATTCACCTAACTCATATAAACACATACATATATATTCATATTGGTTACCAGCTCTCAGATGCATATATTTGAGCCTTTTCTACTTATGGTA
>QLOY01001399.1:2765-47906 GCA_003313965.1 Megacollybia marginata
AACTGGCAAAGTTGCGATCTAGCAGATAACAGTTGGGTAGCCGGCCATTCGGGTGCCGCCGCAAGTCTGGTTCACGAACAGTACGTACTTGTAGGCCCTGTCTCTGAAGGCTGGATACGAAGGATGTATGTAAGTTGAAACTCGTCTCTAGACCTTCAGCCGGGATAGTGAAACGAAGCACGTCTATTATCATCAACCTTCATAGAGGGACAACGTGTATTGTTGTCTCCCATTTGACTCCAAGTGCCGCCTTCGGACGTCAAACACACGAGCTCGAACCCCGCAGTCTTTCCCATTTCAACGAGTCAGTTCGATCTGGAAGGCCAATCCGGCAAGACATATATTGTATATTCCATTGGACTGTACCACTAATAGAGCGTCCTTCCTTCCTTCTATTCATTCAAATCGAACTGAATCGGCGTCGACTGATCCTATGCCAGAGGTTGCGAAACAGACCCGAAGCCGAGAAACCATTAACTTAACTTGAATTAATGTTAGATGTACTTTATAATATGTTACCGCCCGTTTCCTATTAATCCGCCCATAATATTCAAATATCTTGCTCGAATTGATGATCGACAGCTTCAACCTTTTTGCTCCCTTCAACAAAAATATCACTATCGCTCTCAACACGACAATGTATAGTGCTTTCCACATTAATTTGCAGCTTCTTATTGTTTCCATCGCCAAAATAGGTTCCCGTATCTTTCTGACCATCCTATCAAAAGAAATCAGTCAATATACCCAGAAAACCTGACAAAGGGGTCGAACGCACGTCGACAGTCTGATCTCTTCGCTGAGAAAGAAAAAGGAAGGAAGGATCGTGTCGTTCAGAACCATCAGGATTGTAAACTTCGAAAGAAGGTCTATGCCGATGGATTGTTAGACGAGTATTGAGACTGTCTCTAGATCAACTATAAAATAGAGATGGGTAAGAAGACGGACGTCACAAGGAGGGAATTTGCATAAACTGTTGACTACAGTGAGAAAAAGGAGGAATGGAAAGATAAGACCTTACGTTTCGCAATTACGAAGTGCAACCCCAGGAAGATGAGGTTTGTCGGGACGACAACCCACTACCCAACCCAGGTTAGTTGTTTCTTCTAATTGATAGAAGTGGAAGGAGCTCACGCAGATGAGAGCAACTATCGTTGCTACACTGGTCGAAGTTAGGCAAGAGAAGACAAACAGAACAAGACTCACAAGGTCATACTCCCCGTTTCGAACACATAGAGGATTAATGAATCGATGATTTGGTTCGACCTGTCAGGGATAAGCAACAAAAAGAGAGACGGAGGGGACGATATGAACGCACTGTTCACCACCCGTCCGACAAGAATGAAGCAGAATCGACAACGAGGATGTGATTAAGAAATCGATTGAGACGGAGAGGGCGAGGCCGGCTGTGAATGCCCACTACGACTCTAGGTTAGTTATCGTCAAATGGAGCATGAGAGCCTACATAAAAATGATGGCGGAATTGTGAAAAGGATTTAAAATGAATCCTACGTCCATTTCAGCAGTCATTGAAAATGAGAAAGAAGACGAACATCTCTGTTGTTGTGACTATACCCTTGACTCAGCATTTGAGCTCGAGCGAAGTGTTAAGCTTACCAGATGCAGCCACTATCAACCAAATCACATCGTCAATCGGATTGAAACGAGAGGGAAGACCCACATAGCCGTAAGAAAGTAAGAATCAGGACTGAAATTGGTAAAAGCCATGCTTTTTTGCTCACTGGCCAACATTCAGGTCAGAACACAGGTAAGATGAGGGAAGAGGACGTACAGAGAAATATTCTATGAGCATAAAAACTACCCAATGACGTCAGCAAGTCTTATTAGGAACGGAAGGAGTGGTAGATGTACCATTGAACAAGGACCGTCATCAATGCCTAGTTGATTCAGTCTCTAGATTGAGAGGAGAGAGGGAGAGACGTACAGTCGAAGCGATAGTAAGCGGAATGCTCCAATTAATATGATCTATATAGTCCTCCCGACCGAAGTTTGTGACGAGATAATCCCATATGGAGCACCAGACGAAGACAGTGTGGATTATGTCTATGAACCTGACAGAAATCGTCAGTCCTGATTCGTCCACAGAACTGAAGGAGAAAGCGGACCAAACGACCCCAACAAGACTCTTGGACCTCTTGGAATCCCTTGGGTAGAACTTGAAGTAGAGGACGGTTTGAATGAGGAGGATTCCCGACAGTCTATACAAAGAACGATCAGTACGCTCTCTAGATAGGTAGCCCGAAGGCAAGAGGGACGTACACAGAGGCGAAAAGTCCACCCAAGAGCACGGCTCCGCCGGTTTTCGATATACTAGGCTCAGTCACAGCCGACATATTCAGACAGTCCGAAAATAAATCAAAATATGGAAGGGAAAAGATGGGAAGAAAAGAACCACCGAGACATATAAGTACATCGTGTTTTAGCATGCCACCTTACCAAATTTAATTTTGGCTTGGCGTTTAAGCGGGAGACCGATCGCACCGCAGCGCTGTACTTGGGGCAACCCTGAATAGTGGCACTTGCTGAAAATTTGTTATCTTTCTCATATAGGGACTCAAAGGGTAATAGAGCGCCCATCGGGGCGCTCAATCATGGACAGACAACTTGAACGAGGTAGAACCCAGCTTTGAAGTTGGTCAAATCGTAACCGATTAACTGACTTCTCCGTGTTTCAAACAGACGGGGACCTCACCAAGTGGCATCTTGACTTAATTACTGACAAGTGGTTTAAGAAGCGATTTGTTTCAAGTATTTTTAGAAAATCGAGACTAGTATAAAGACTCGGGTGGACTACAGTAGGGCAGAGATTCCAACCCTTGATGCCAGCCACTGATGGGTGCCAAATCTTTGCCAGACCCTTGCTTCAAGGAAGAGTAGTCGAGACCAGTCACACTACGGCCGAGGACTGTTTCTGTATAGTCTAGGGATCGAGGGAGTTTCGATATGGGGATCCGGGTGATGTAACTACTAACCCGAGGGTGGCAGTGGATTGGATTTGGTATAAATCATTCAAAAGACTACTGACTTGGTGATACATGCCAGTGCAACATCAAGCAATCCTCTGAGAGAACTGACGGAAGACGAAGATGTAACTTCAAGAAGGACGGGGACAACTGTAAATGTGTCGCGTGCTATTACCAAATTGGCGTTGAACGTTGAAGTGTGTCATTGCAATTTCGTTTCAATGATCATAATTACCCTTTCAGCAAAGATGTAACTTCAAAGGAAGAGCAAGGACATCTGGTGATATGGTGGAAACTTCTCGCATGCTATTGCATCGGTTCGATTTAGTACATTGAGAAGGTTAAGCGTTGGGAAGTGTAGCTACCGACCACGCTCCAGCAGGGCTTCTCACCGCCTCGCTCAACGTGTTAGGGCTGCCTGCACTGATAAACCCAACTCGGATGGTGTTGTCAGTAGGATCCTCCATAGCATACAGGACCTCGCTTCCGTTGGAAGCAACGAATCCTTCTTGAGTGATGCAAGTACTGCAGTTTGCACCACCATATGCAGTCTCAGTGGGTGCGTAATAGTAGTACTCGGATAATACATATTGCGGAGAGAAGAAGAATATGTGAATCTACGAGGAATCAGAAGCAACTACATGCCTCGCGATACATACCTCGTAAAAGCCGATGCCGACGGTACCGTTGTCATATGTGCAAGCTGCAATGGGTGTACCCCACAACACTTCAGCTGGTGTCGCGAACTCTCCGGGAGGATAGGTGGTTGTGCTGCCGGCGCGGGTGAAAGGACCAGAGACGCCCACTTGCACCAGATATCCTCTCTCGTCTTGGTAGTAGAGACGGGAGTCTTCTTTTCCGAGAATCGACTGGACCCCAGTGACGTCACCAACTGGAGCAATTGGTATTACGTCGGTTGCGGCATTGCAGACGACGGCAAATGCCATAAAGACTATTGGCAAGATCTATAGAAGGCTCAGAGTGGATAACAGGCAAGATCGTAGGAACGGGATACCTTCATGAAGGACAACATAGAGAAGATATATGTGCAGATAGAAATACAAGACTCTGAGCTTACTGAATGAAAACGTTCAATCTCTTATAGCTCTGTAGAGCGCTCAATCGACGGCCATCAAAGTGATAGCCAATCGGCAAATTGTAGTGGTCCGGCTTCTTCGTGACACATAGTATGAAATAGAGGCGCTAGCATAGCTAGGGCGCTTAAGTTGACGCCAAGTTACGACTGATTGACACGAGTGACACGAGCTAGACTCAGAAACAAGAAAGGCAGTAAAACAAGGATTCACTTGACAAGTTTGAAGGATATTTCTATCTATGTTCTATGCTCAGCGCTCAGTGCCTGACCAGCTGACTTTCTGACGGCGAACTAACGTCCAAGTTCATGCTGGATGTCAAATAGCTGGACAGATTGAAGGTTAGTATGGAATCGAACATTCGTTTTCCAACAGAAGATGAGTAGTGCGACAGACATTCAGTGGCTGAAGACATTTCCCCCATTCTACTACTTAACAAAATCGACGCAGCTGCTCTTCGGCTGGGTTACTTGGAAATAGCTTGGCTCCATTTCTCAGGCCAGAGAGAACTAGGATGCTTGATCAACTACGAATCACGGATGGTTCGCGATGGAAAGTTGTGCCAAGAAAACTCTGTACGGCAAACATTCCGGACAATCAAAAGAGTTCTGATCTGTTATTCACTGGCCCGATGGCAATCTGAGTACAAGAAGGACTGTCAGGCTGTCCAGGCTCTCGGAGACAAGACAAACTTTGCATCGATCTGTCCCCATCGATAACAGACTTGTTTTCACACGGGTCATTTCACCTCTGAGATCTGAATCCAACGAATTGAGTAGATTGGGTGGATACGTATGTGAAAACCAGTCTTATCAATGGGGAAAAACGGATCGATGGACCAACGAATCAAGTTTGTCTTATAGACTAGGCTTCATTCCATTCAGAGGTGAAGCGACCCGTGTGAAAACCAGTCTGATTGATCTTATCGATGGAGACAGATCGATGCACCAATTGGTCAAGTTTGTCTTGTCTCCGAGAGCTTGGACATGACAGTCCTTCTTTTACTCAGTTATTGTCATTGAGCCGGTGAATAACAGACCAGAATTCCTTTGATGTTTGATGAAGCTTTCTTGGCACAAATTTTCGTAGTTGCGTAAGCATCCCAGTTCTCGCAATGTATAAAAATCAGGCCAAGCTGTTTCCGCACAACGCAGCGGAAGAGCAGTTGCATCGATTTTGTTAAGCCGGGGAATGTCAAAAAGATTGTTCAGCCGTTCTGTGTGTCTATCAAACTAATCATTTTCTGTTGGAAAATGATCACCGAATGTTCGATTCCATACTTCCCTTCAATCTGACTATCTAATTGACATCCAGCATCGCTTGAGAAGTTTGGACGTTAGTCAATTGTCCGTCAGAAAGTCAGCTGGTCAGACATTGAGCGTAGAGCATAGATAGAAATATCCTTCAAACTTGTGAAGTGAATATCTGTTCTACTGACTTGCTCGTGTCGGCAAGTTGTTCAACGAGGCTGGCTTCGACTTAAGCGCCCTAGCTATGCAGAGCTCCTCAGACAGATCGATAGACCAGAAAGGCCCTGTCCCCGAGAGCCCGGACAGCCTGACAGTACTTCTTTTATCGAGTTGCTGCCATTGGGTCGGTCAATAGATCAGAATTCCTTTGATTGTCCGGAATGGTTTGACGTACAACAACCTTCCATTGGGAACCATCCTTGATTGCTTGATTCATAGTAGTTGTGTAAGTATCTCATTTCTCTCGGACCTGAATAATGTTAAATGAAGCTAAGCTATTTCCGCAAAACCCAGAGGAAGAGCAGCTGGATTTGAGTACTAGTAGAACTGGGGAAACGTCAAGGAACTTGTTCAGCTGTTCATCGTTTCTGTTGGAAATTGCTCGTCACATGTTCGATTCCATACTACCTTCAATCTGTCCAGCTATCTGATATCCTGCATGATTTGAGAAGCTTTGACTTAGACGCTGGCTCGCCGGATCTGTCCGTCAGAAAGTCAGCTGGTCAGGCCGGTCAGGCACTGAGCGTAGAGCATAGATAGAAATATCCTTCAAACTTGTCAACGGACGTTTTACTCGGTTTCTTATCTAGCTCGTGTCGAGTTGTAACTTGTTCCAACGAGAGCTGGCGTCAATTTAAGCGCCCTAGCCATGCCCTTCGATTTCATACTATGTGTCACGAAGAAGCCGGGCCACTACAATTTACCCGACTTTCAACAGCTTCATTTGATGCCCGTCTGTTGAGCGCTCTACAGAGCTATAAGAGATTGAACGTTTTCATTCCTTCAGTAAGCTCAGGATCTTACATTTCTATCTGCATACCCATGTTGTCCTTCCTGAAGGTATCCTCCTGCGACCTTGCCTGTTATCGCTGTGAGCCTTCTATAGGTCTTGTCAATAGCCTCTATGGCATTTGCCGGCGTCTGCAATGCCGCAACCAATATAA
This sequence comes from Megacollybia marginata, assembly GCA_003313965.1. Lineage (NCBI taxonomy): Eukaryota > Fungi > Basidiomycota > Agaricomycetes > Agaricales > Porotheleaceae > Megacollybia > Megacollybia marginata. Next base: position 9,254 of record QLOY01001399.1, read on the forward strand.
TACCGATTGCTCCAGTTGGGAACGTCGCCGGGGTCCAGTCGATTCTTCTCAAAGGAGACACGCGTCTCTACTACCAAGACGATAGCGGACGTCTGGTGGTCGCTGGAGTCACGGCTCCTTTCACCACCGCCGGCAGCACAACCACATTTCCCCCTGCAGAATTCGCGACAGCAGCTGAATTATTATGGGGTACACCCATCGCAGCTTGCACTTATGACAATGGTACCTCCGGATTCTACGAGGTATGTGAGTCTCGAGGCCTGTAGTTGCTTCTAATTCCTCTTAGATTCACGTATTTTTCTTCTCTCCGCAATATGTATTATCCGAGTACTATTATTACGCACCCACTGAGACGGAGTATGGTGGTGCAACCTGCACTAATTGCATCACTCAAGAAGGGTTTGTTGCTTCCAGCGGAAGCAAGGTCTTGTATGCCATGGAGAACCCTACTGACAACACCATCCGAGTTGGGTTTATCAGTGCAGGCAGCCCTAACACGTTGAGCGAGGCGGTGAGAAGCCCTGCTGGAGCGTGGTCGGTAGCTACACTTCCCAACGCTTAACCTTCTCAATGTAATTATGAAATCAAACCGATGCGATTGTATTCAATAATGCCAATTTGTTGATAGCATGCGAGAAGTTTCCACCATATCAGAGATGACCTTGCTCTTCCTTTGAAGTTACTTCCATTGCTCTCACAGAGGAATGTCTGATGTTGCACTGGCATGCATGGCCAACTTATCATACCAATCCACTGCCACTGCCACCCTCCGGCTATCTAAGATGAATAGATTCCAGAAAGGGTAATTATGATCATTGAAGCGAAATGACACAGGAATAGAATGCGGCACTTAACGTTCAAGGCCGATTTTGTAATAGCACGCGACAAGGTTCCACAGTTGTCCTTGCTCAAACCTCAAGCTGTTGAAAGCCAATCGGTGAAACTGTATAGTCCGGCTTCTTCGCTACACCTAGTATGAAATCGAAGAGGTTCAGCACATCTATGGCGCTTAAGTTGACGCCAGCGCTTTTTGGAACAACTCGCTGACACGAGCTAGACTCGGAAACAAAGAAGGATGTTCTTCTACGCTCAGTGCCTGATGAACTGACTATATGACGGACAATTCCGGCGAACTAACGTAGTTTGAATGTTCCTATCTATGTTCTACGCTCAGTGCCTGACCAGCTGACTTTCTGATGGACAATTCCGGTGAACTAACGTCCAAGCTTCTCAATCCATACCGGATGTCAAATAGCTGGACAGATTGAAGGTTGAAGCGCTCATCCTCTGGCCCCTGGGTTCTGCGGAAGTAGCTTGACTTCATTTGAATACAATGTTCAGGCCCCGGAGCACACAACTGCCGCGAACAGAGGATGGTTCGCGAGACGCCAAACATCCTGGACAATCAAAGGAGCTCTGATCCGTTATTGACCGGCCCATCGGCAATAATTCGAACTGTCCGGCTGTCCAGGTCGGAGACAGGAGGAAACTCAATCGGTTGGTCCATCGATCTGTCTTCCCCCCATCGATTACGAGTTCTATTTATAGACTCGTTCTATGAGCGAGCTGGCATCCAGGGCGCTTACTCCGAAGTTTCTCCGAATTCCTCAAAATCTCATACTATATGTGGACAATAGACTGAAATACAATCTTTGTTTGGAAATCTGTTTTTAATCAGTATTCCTCACTATTTGTTCTCTTACTGTTTATGGGACACATTACACTGGCAATCAATAAATTCGATTTTTGGTTGGATTACCTATAATGGACTTAGAGTGGGAGCCTGAGCGTACATTCAGATATGGGGAGGGGGGGTGCTTGGACCAGTAGCAGGTGAATGTTTGACTTTGAGCCTCAAAACCAAAGTACAAAAGAAGGAGAAGAGAAGTAGAGCCTGCAGGAAATCCAAGAGCCTCCATTTATTCTGTAACCTGACAGATTGCTGACAGACGTCTGATAAGCTAAGTACACCAAGACAACAACCACAGGCTGCGACTAGGGCTGAAGATGAAAAGACAGGCTGTACAATCAGGCTAGACAGTGGGCAGGCAGATCCGACACAAGAGCTTGTTGAGACCATAGTTGGTCAGTTTGTTGTTGAGCAGGGGGGGGAGACTTGATACAATTTTTGGTTACTGTAGTTTTCCAACCACAAGTTCATTACCAAATTGATTATGTCATGTGTCCCACTTATCTCCGAGTTCATGGTTGGAAGGAGGGGGGGACATCAAAGTTCAGCGTCATCAGCTTCATGTAGACAGCAGGCCAAAAATGGAAGAACTACAAATTTTATGACCAGTGGGGCAAGGAACAGTTGTTTCAAGTTGCTTTTCTAACATGCCTGCCCCCATTTCTGTCTTCATGGACTGGATTGGCTGAATTTAGTGGTCACAACCTAATTTGGTAACATGTACGTCATTTGAGTCTGTCCCGCTGTCCAGTTCACTGCCTCTGAATGAAGGGGACTGTCCCCCTGTTTTAGGTTCAGTTCATTGGTCCAGGGGACAGGGGACGAACTTGTGGTCGGAAAACTACAGTATTGAGCAAGGGGGTTGCACATTTTTTTTTAAGAATACCGGGTCACATTTTTTTTTAAGACAGTCTTTGAGTCAACCAACCAACCAACACGTGACATATTACTATATCCGGATGCTGTATCAGCGCCTTCTCCTCTAGTCACCTCGCATGCATCACAAATCCAGTTGGGACAAGGGTAGGGTAGTTTTAAGGTGAAACTAGAGTCTGGTCAGTATATTATTGCCATGTTTGCTTCAGGTACTCACATATTCTGTCTCGCAGGTTTCTAGTGTGCAACGAATTTAAGCGCTTGTTAAGCGCTTGTTCTAAATATTTTTTAAGAGGTCGGGACCACCAACCAACCAACCAACCGGGTATCCGGAGTTAACGGGCCGCAACCCCCTTGGTATTGAGAAGGACGGTTTGAGACAACTTTCTGTTGTTAGGGAGGAGGTTGAGCTGGTGAAGGAAGACTAGTATTGCATTACACTTCTGACCCATTTTGCATTGGTTTGTCAGGGCCTTCTTATGTAGTTCTAGAGCCTAGCGGATGAACCTGGAACACTCACACCTTTGACAAAGGCTTGTGGCCTGTATATGCTGATAGCAATGATATCAGCCAAGGTTGTGTCGTGTTCGTGATGCCCTCGAGAGGGGATGGTTGAGGTAGTGGATGGTATCATGTGTACGTGGCTAAGTTTGGTTCTGCATCAGGTTATAGTGGCAAGTATCTGAGACATAGTACAGGCTCCTTTCCTGCTTCTCTTTCCCTCTTCTCTTTATTGGCATATCCCTGCTCTTGCATTTGAGGCCAGTGTAAGTTTGCCACTGTGCAGTAGGTCATTTGGGCTGTGTGTGATCGTGGGAGGTATGACATACCATAGAATGTTTATCTAGGGTATGTTCTCTCTATGATCCCCAGGGCCATATATTAAGTCAGCATTAATTTACAAGTCCATCAAATGCTGCCATTGCAGTCAACTAAACTTATACAGGCCGGTAAGTTGGGTATATCTATATATAGTGCATAATTTTTGTAGAATCAGCATCAACATTGTCTGAAGCTTTCCGTCCTTGTTGAGTTTGGGCTCTCAGTATATGCACGTGACAATTCTGTCTTTTACCAATTACCATAATGCGCGAACGCAGGGCTCGAGCACACTGCCAGAGAATGATCCAGGCAAGGAAGGGTTTGGGATTCAGTTAAGTGATGTGTAAAGGTAAGTTGCTATTCATTTATTCAGACGGTTTCTAACTAAGTATTACTCCATGTAAGCCTGGGATCTTGAACCAGCATTCTATTTCACTTTGGTTACCCAACTCCCTTGTATTTCACCATACCTCTTAATCTGATACTTCCTCAATCTGGTAGTGAACACAACCCGCTATCAACACTCAACATCCCATCGAAAAGAGGAGTGGTCAGCCAGAGAATGCTGCGCTCCAGACCAGCTGTGCTGCCAATTGGTAAGCCATTTGCGTCATTCCATTTATTGTCTGATCTGCTCTGTAGACCATATGAAAAGCTGAACGAATTGCCCAGCATGTTCTATCCTATCCATCCAGGTAAGGACCGCTTTTGAACCAACTTACCTTTCTCCTCCCCTTCCTGCTGAAGTTTAGGCCTCAGTAACACTCTTTGCAGCGTTCTCAAAGGGGTGGTACTGTCTGTTGGAACCACTGTATCCACTTCGAACAGGCAAACAATACCTTTGCTCGTGAATACCGCAAACATGAGGTACAACGTGTAAGGAAAGGATCCGGGATTGCAGCTATAGGGAGTGCAATCCTTTGATTAATACTGTAGAGAATATGAACAGTATGTTTCTTCTTCCTACACCTGATTGACGAGCTTTGCTTATAAGGGCGTTCTTTCCCCACAGTGTCCTTGCTGGCTCTCGTTCTCAAATGAACGACTGGGATTTACTTTGGCGGTTGACCGAACTCACGGTAATTCCGTTCCTACACTTTGCAAAGTGTCTAATGCAGAATACAGGACCCAATGCTCACGACCCTCAAACTTTCATCGCAGGTTCCGTGCTTACGACTACCTTCACCTGTATCTCCTAATATGATAGGGTTCCCTTCCCTCCGCTCACGGTGTCACGCTGTTGTTGTTTGTTGTGACCTTCTCCAAACCCAGACCAGTTGGTTGCTCAGTCTCGGAGCATCCATCCAGGTCTTCTAATACAAAGAAACCGGACTAGACAATGGAGTAGGGGTTGTGCAAGAGAAGAGAGTTGGAGGCCTGAACTCCATCATGTAAGTCCGCTCGTCAGCTGCTGTACTGAGTGAATGGGGTTGGTGTAATGATGACGGAAAATTGGGCGTAAGGTGCGTACATACATATCTGGCTTTATTTTGGTTACTGACCCTTTTATTACAAAGAAACCGGTTTGAGGACTGTATGGTGGAGATGACGGAAAATTGGGTGTAAGGTGTGTACATACATATCTGGCTTTATTTTGGTTACTGACCCTTTTATTACCAAGAAACCGGTTTGAGGACTATATGGTGGAGTAGGGGTTGCATAAGAGAAGAGAGTTGGATGCATGAACACCTGTGAGATACATCGGGTCAACAGAAGGTACTCTTTCCCGCTATCCTCCTCACACCTATTGACGATCTGACAGCTTTGCGTTGGGTGGGTCAGGCTTGGGCTGTAGTAGCCGCCACAACAAATGTGCTCCGCTTTTGCTTTCGGGCTCCATGGGGAAATGCACAACAATTCTGACAGAATCGGCCTCAGCACCACTGGTAGTCTAGAGGTATTTACTTGGATAGGGAGTAAGTAATGACATTCATGTAAGCAAGGCTGCGCAGCCCCTCGCTGGTTGCCAAGCCTTTAACCCCTAAATCTACTCTTATCTTGACCATTTATTCATCAACTGTATTTGCGAGTGACTTGCCTTACTCTATAACAATGGCAGATTTACCTTACCCATCGACAGGAACACCTATCCATCATGAGGCCCAGAACAAAAACTTGCCCAAGTTCTCTGTTCAAGCCACTCATTCTCTTTTATCCTCTTCGGTCCTTCCCAGCATCAATCGTGTTCTAGTTTATCTATTCGACAATGTTGATCCTGATGCTATAGGCAAGCTTGACAATTATGCCACCAAGAACCTGAAAGCTCCTCAAGGTCTGGACAAGGATGTCATCGATATGGGTGTGTTCCGTCAATATTCCCTGCCTGTTTAACTGTTAACCAGGATGTATATTGGTCCAGCCTGGTGACATAGTGTTCGCTCGACCTTTGTCAACTCCTGACATGGACCTCAATGACATTCCTAAATTTTGGGTCTGCAATCCATTCGTTATTCCCTATCCATTGAATTCTCCTCACAATAATTCTTTAAGACACATCCTGGTTTTAATGAAGCAGTTGCCAATCTCATGAAAATACGGGACGACATGTTGGGTCCTAAAGAACTAATCTCCAATAACCCATACGGCACGGCATTCAAATGTTTGGATTGAGCTAGCTTTACCGTTGAAAAGGGGGCACAATGTTACTTGATAGGACTTAGCCTCCAAGTCCCAAATAGCAACGTAACACCTTCCGCTGCCATGCGTCAGTCTCATTTGTTAAATTTACCCGAATATATGCCCACCAAGGCCGCAACAGATGAATGTCTGGATGTGGATCTTGAGATGTGCACCCGACTTGTCAAGGTTGATTCAAGTGACACTTACCTTACCTGTTGAAGGCTTCTGTGGCTGCAGGCCTTTATGGCACTCGTTTATGGACCCCTGCTCTGTATGACCTGATGCGTAGGAATGCAGATGTGCAATGTATTCCGTCCATTGCCTCAGACAATAACCATTGCTTCTCGAGCATTCAAGTAAACATAAGCTCTGCTGTAAGCAGAGATGCTAGTGAGTCTATCATATGTTGTAACACCCGGCTAATCATATGGGAGTTATGAGCAATCATGCGCTCAAGGCTCATGGCGATGTCCACATCGACGAAGGCGATTGTCATGGTGGAATGTCTACCATGAGCAGTATATTGTCATTGCCTCCAGAATATCAAGGAGGACGCTTCCATTATCTGGACCTTGGAATTTTCTGCAAGCTGAGTACTAATGACATTCCCGTTCTTGTTGGGTTCTCTGGCTTGCATCTACATTGCGGCACTTCTCCCATCGCACCAGAGGGTGTTGAACCATCCATTGATGCAGTCAGAATCAGCATTATCAACTATGCATCTGCCATTGTATATGATGGAGATGCTCTGTATCCTATCGCTCCTCTGGGAGTGGACTGGTCCTTAATTACAGGTCCTGAAGTTCTCAACACCAGGTATGTGATATCAATTATATCTACTTTAAAATTGTCTTACTTGATATACAGTGGTTTCAAGCAGAAAGCTATCAATATTAATTGAGCCTCTACCCTTAGTTTTGCGCAGGATGGCTCTTCATTGATGTCGGACACCCATTTGTTTGACTTCATGGTCAGACATATGTATATGACCTGCTTGAATGTTGCACGATCCATGAGTATTGATGTCTGAATCGATCCCGATGCATTCATGGGTGCATGGTCGTTGCAAGATCAGGAAGGTGATACTGCACATCCACGTCCCTGGGATCTAGCACCCACTGTGGTTCCGACTGATCTGGAATATGAAGGTGTGTAGATTGTAACCTGAATGGTTCTATTTATATTGATCACATTGTGAAGACAATCCTGTCATTCAAAAACAGTCAGCTATCATAAGCGAATACAAAGAGCACAGAAGAAAAGTGGCCAAGACCATACCCCGGCTTGCTCGTCATCCAGCTCAACCAGGTATTTGTCTATCGTCATCAGTGTTAATTCTACTCACTATTGTGCACAGACCCAGTATTAAAACCATCTCCATCTCATTATTTCCGATACAAACCGACAAGACCTGACATTTCTAATCCAGACAGTCATGGTACACCTAAGACTTCAGTAAATGATAGACCTGTTAGACAGATAAAGGTGCACAATCTGTCCAGAAAAAGACTGAGTCGTTAGTCAATAAGGCTAGTGGAGGTTCCTTGGGTATGTCTCTTGCTATTTTTCATTTGTATTTGCTGATATGATGATAGGACAGCATTATAATGATGAATTGCTCATCCCTCTTTTGAATCCAGGTAATTTCTATATGCTTATATGCCAACCGATTCTGAACTTGTGAACATAGCTGATGGATCTCCTGTACCAGACTGTCAACCAACTGTGCGTCGAAGTCAACATGTATGTCGATTTGTTTCTAATGGTAGTTCTACTTAATGTATAGTCTGACAATGTAATCAACAGTTCTAATGAAACGTCGGGGCATCCATCTGGTATGGCTCCACCTTTACCACTTGAGGTGCAGTCTAACCCAGGTGACTCAGACGACACTGGTCCGGGACCATTGCCTGATCCTATATCAGATCCGGAAACTGACCATCAGCCAGACAAATACAATTGCTATGGTACAACTCTTTATAACATATCTTCTTCATACTTACGTTTACAATGCCTAGACTGTATATTCATCTCCCAATTCAGACCTGAGCAGGTTGATGCTGTATTGACCCATCTCTCTGTGGCATCTGTTGGAGATGTGGGTTCTTCTGAAAAGGAGGCTATTTGAGTTATCTGTTCTGTTGCCTCCAACCTCTATTCAAAAAAGGTTGTGGATGATAAGAAGCTGCTGCTCCTTCCATCAGCTTACAGCAATCATGACAACGCAGTCTTGCATGTAGCACTTTCTGCCTGTGAGTTCGAGTCTCGCAGGTCCATTCTTCAGCATCATTTCATCTATGAGTCCTGGCTATTGGAATATTTCAATCGAAACTTTGATACTCTGTTTGACAGAGATGTTGATGTCACCAGATGGATTGTACACATTCTGAGAGACCTGAAACAGAAAGCAGAGAACCCTGCCTCTTTCAAGGTCATTCAGTTAGAAGCGGCCTCATATTCTGTTCCTACTAACAGAGAGGAACCTATTGCAATCCCTGCCTTCAAGTCTCAAAGAGCCTATTATGTTCCTCCAGCTGATCAGGTCAGAAGTCATGTCTACTCCTACTTCCACATTGCAGTATCTCAGTGGTTTGATATCCCCTATACACCTCTCCATGTGAACCGTACTCAGCTGTTGAACATGTTACATGACCTGACTACCATCCATTTTAACATGTTTATACTCCTACCTTGTGTTTGGGATGCATATCTCAACCCATCACACTATCTTACACCTCGAGGAGCAAAGGTCATCAATGCCCATCATTGGTCGAGCCTCTCAGAGTCATTGCAGTCTATACTATATGAAGAGTCTGCAGAAGATACCAACACCATTCATCTGTCTTCAGATTGGTTGGATGCTATATCTGACATTGAGCAGGGGTATGCTGCTCTATATACCACACTTTCTGATCCCCCCTCTGACAACATACTCAATAATCCATTATCTCATGAACAACATGATCTCAATAACAGTCATACTTCTCTTGACTGTTTTCTCCAGTTTGTCAACAATTGCTGGAATATATTGCATCAGGATTCTCATGAAGTCAACACCACTTCCAACATAATGTCTTCTGTCAAGAACAAGCCTGATTTCTTCAGCCCGTTTCGTGATCTGGCTCCTTCCAGAGCCCACATATTGCAGGCTGATGGTCCTCTGACTCCAGATCATATACGAACACGTGGTGGTATATTTAGCTTGCTCCTGTTCCGTGGCTGCATGTTTGCTGCACCTTGTATGTGGGATCCCAATACGCCTACATATTCTCAGACCTTATTGGATTGGCAACATTTTTGGGGTACTGATTACTCTGAAGCCAGAGAATCATTCTTCTGTAATGTTCATGCATATGGCCGCAGAGATACAGGATGAAATGCTGCACATTTCTGGACCATGTCTGAGCAGCTTTATGATCTTTTGTTTCAATCCACTCCATCTCCCTCTTTCACATTCTTCTTCAACAGTCTTATTCATCCTAATTCCACCTATCATATCAAATCCTTTGGGCCTCTCACCACTTTATTGCTAGCTGGCGATTTGGCTTTGGCTGGAGCTCTTCCTATCCCAACTGTTGAAGAGTTTGCAAACTGTGTGGTGCGAGTAAACCTTGGAGCTGTTAGTGGGATGGAAAAACTAGGGCTGATTTCAATATCATCCTCCAAGGAGGACAAAACAGCTCAATTTGTTAAAGTTCACTCTTTCCTTTCTGCTAACTTAGCAGATCCTTCTGCTGCATGTTTATGACAGAACACTCCCTATGCAAATTCTCTCGATTGAACAGAAGAAAGCCTTCTGGTGCACATGGCTGTTTGAAAAAAGCAAAGAATCCTCAGGTGAATACTCAGGCCTCCAATCAAACCCGAAAGAGAGCTGCAGTTTCCTCTTCTGTCCATATCAGGAAGAAACGGAAAACTGATTATAAGAAAGCAGAAGGTATGGAAGAAGAAGAAGATGACAATGATGATGACAATGATGATGAGTATATACCTTAGACTCAATGATACATATGTTCAAGTCTATCGTGTATTGACTTTTATAACTTTGTATTATTTAACCAGTTCTCAAGCTATAGTTTTTCTGGTACCTCTGGAATGTGGATGCTTCAAGGTGTATTGGATGCTTTCATCCATCTGACTTCCATGAGTATCTGGTTCAGTAATATATATAAACATACTCACTTTTTTAAAGTTTGACTCAAGTAAGGTTACTCCACGCAGAACAATACTTGTTCGGTATTTCTGGTCAAGTCTTGAGACTGGAAATGCTACCAAAGAAATTGAGAGTTCTACTAAGTCCCCTTTGCGTAGACTAACAATGTCTATGGGTATGTGTCTAAGTTAAACAATTAGTTATAGGTATAAAGATGAATTACTGCTTACTTTACAGTGTTCCCTTCTTCAATTTTGATCTCTTCATCACACTGTACTTTGTGTGAAAATAGCGGTCCCCAATTGCTTCCCGCAGGTAACCCAATGGATCTATCAAGTCCGTTATAGGCAATCTGTTCATAGACCCCGTATCATTAACATGTAACAACAACTTGTTTACTGCATGAATGACAGGGTTGCCCTGTTGATCAAAGGTAGGAGTCCACTGTGTCACGGTTGGTTCTGGAAACCTCCTCTCAAACATGTCAATAGTTTTGTGCAGCTCTTCAAATGTGTCCTGGAATCCAGAAGTGCCAAGGCCTGTAATGTGAATATACTGCAACTTTTTCTTGATATCATCTCGTTCCCTGATATGGTTATAAGCTGTCCTATGAGGTGAACCTGTTGTACTCACACTTTGCTGTATATTGGAGGAGTCTCCTTATTGGATATAACACCTACACAGAATAGTTGGACCTCTGTAGGTGCATTGATATCCTTGGCCTTGTACATCATGCATCGACTAAGAGGTTTTGGCAGTTCCAGATAGCTTATGGTATCCATATCTATACACTGTGACATTTTTTGGTAAGTTTCTTTTGATGCACACTTAGAGTACACTTACTTTTCTAAACGTTGCTGCATGAGACAATGGAGATCCCTCATTGTGATGCTGTGTAATGATATCCTGTAATCCTATTTACTGGTGAGAATCTGTTTCTAAACAGGCAAGAACATACATTCTGTAGGCATTTTCTTTTGCTCTATACCTTCAGCCATTGGCTGTATCAGACTTGGGAGGATGTATAAAATGAATTGCCTCTGGTTGCCCAAGCCACATATATGGGTCGAAATACAAGCCCAAGCGACTGGAAGTGATTCAGATCACCCGGATACCACTATTCCAAGTGTTTCAGATCATGGGAACCTGTATTATGTTTATCCTGCAGGCTAGTTGGGTCTGCTACATTTGCATATCTTTTCTGTAATTGTTTTCCTTTCTAGTTTTCAGCCATTACACTAGCATGAATTGCCTCTGGTTGCCTCAGCCACACTGTTGTTATAATTCAAGGACAAGCAATAGGAAGCGATTCAGATCATACAAATATTACCCAGATACCACTATGGCCTCCTAACTCCGAGTGTTTCAGATCGCTGGAACCTTTGCCAACCATATTTGGTGGATACCCTAGTCAAGTCTGCTACATTTGCATGTCCTTTCTGTAATTATTCCACTCCATGTTCTTAGTTTTCTGCTATATACATATTCTCATCATCTATGAATTATATTAGTCCCAGCCAACTTATTGGACAGATTGTGTCATACAAGATTAAGCCCATTGTTACAGGTTGACATCGCTTGTTGCCATTTACACTGGATCTTGTTTTTCTTTCTAGTTCCGGTGTCGGTCCTATTCACCAGTCTGACTATACTGTGGTATGTGTTTGGTATGTGTTTGATATACTACAAATTTTATGGCAGTATTCTAACATACTAGAATGTCAATTACTGAATGAATTGGTTTGGCTTGACCAGCTTTGCCAAGCCACCCTGTCAATGTTGCCAGATGGACCCTTGATTGATATCGTTTCATACCTTGATATTAGCTCTGAGAAGCCCTGAAACCGGACTTGATCTTTTCTGGAACATCCTATGGCTTTTAAAGGTGCAGGGCTATGAAATTTCTTTTCTGTCCCTTTTCTTGCCCACACTCGCTTTCATCCATGCCTAGGTAATCGATGCCTCTTCTCCCTGCAATACATTCTCTATAAGGTTTACAGACAAAGCCCTTGCAAGCGTAAACCCTCGGAAAGGGCTCTACAGTCTCAAAAGAAAACAGTTGTTGCTTTATTGTACGTTTATATTCTTTGCATTGTTATAATAGCCTTACATCTTTTCAGCAACAATAAAAGAAAAGCTTCTGATCCTGATTGAGGATCTCCTGTCAAGAAAAAGGCCAATGTCCAAACCAATGTTTCCGATACAGAACAAGTCCAACCTGACTCTGACCAACAAGACAGGTGTGTCCTTTATTTGTGTTTCTACTATACTTACAGTTATATAGAGACTCTGCCAGTGATAGTGCTAGCAATGTTGCGATGATATTCAAGATGTTGGAGAGATATCTGATTCTGACTGCAATGTAGAAGGCGAAGGAGACACAATGTGTGTATCTTTCCTTTTTATAGTAACTATATTGCTAATAAATTCTCTGGTAGCTATACTGAGGAGTCCAGTGCAGAATTTATAGACGGTTCAGATGATAGCAGCTTTATTGCATCTGAGGATGATCAAGGTTCTAACGAACATGGTAAAATATCTATTATGCATAATATTAAAGGCTAACCCTTATCAAGACCATGCTTCCGATAGTGATGGTGTTGTTGCTAATACTACTGTTTCTAACCCAAGGTTTGTATATCTATAATACTCGGTGTGCCTATACTGATCCTACATAGGAAGAATGTGGATTCCATCCAGACTCAAAAGGGAAAACGTACAGCTCCCATCCCTCAGATAGGAATACGATCTGTCCCAAAGAAGGATACTGCAGTCAAACAGGAGCATTCTGTATCCAAGTCGGCAACAGACCCTATGTGAGGTTTTATAAATATCTATCTATAGGTGTTAACCTTGTTGTTTCTCCAGTCTAAGTGATTTCCTCTGATAGGTATCATATCTTAATCTTAAGTTAATCCAAACCTAACTTTCTGTAGTGATGATATAACTGCTAAGAAAGCCCCTGTAAAGAAAACAGTTAAGAAGCCTGTTCTTAATCCGTATTTGCTTCTCATATTTACACAACTGTTTTACTTAGGGTACCTGAAACCATATCTGTTGCTGATACTGGCAAGTCTGGATCCTCTAAGTTTATCTGTCTTTGTATTGTCTTGCTTATGTTGACTCTCTATTAGAAAGTCTGGTTGTTTGGTTTCCTCTAACAATCTAGGAGGAATCAATATGTCTACGTCACCTAGGTTGGTGTTATCATATTATTTTGTTATTCATATATGAACTTTTGATTAGAAAGTCTGGTCATCAACATTCTGCTAATCCGGACACCAACAAAACTGAGTTGTATGTCATATAGGTCCTAATGTCTGATTTAATCATTTTCTGATAGGGTTACTCCTATGTCTTCTCCACAAAAAAATAAAGACACCAAAATCAAACAAGAGGTGTCTTCAGCTACAGTTTCCAATTCTACGCTCGCAGTTTCTCCAAAGAAGGATCTGTTGAAGGCAGTTATATCTTCATGTGCTGCCAGAAAGCTAGTGTCCTATCTTTATTCTTGTACTGACATTGAATTTAGCACTGCAGAATATGATTTAATAGATGTGATGGCCTATCAACACTCCTTTGATACCAACATTGATTCATTTCCTAATGGAATCTTGGAGGAACATTATCAAGAAACCCTTCTAGATCTTGTGTTGCATGATGGTCTGGAGCTTAGTGCTCTTCCATCTCTTCCAGGGTATGTCTATTATGTTTAACTCCAGACATATTTTAGTCCTTTATGTGGTAATTTTTGGACCACCTTTAAAGGCGAATCTATCAATCTTGAGGGTATTACTCCAGACGATTGGGTAAAGCTCCAAGATGTCTATGAGGACTGGAAGTAAGTCTTGTTTTTTATATAATGTACTTTTATTAAACCCTTCTAGAACTGTGCAAAGTGTACTGATGTTTCCTGGCAAAGGGATTTACAAGAATCCGTCCATTGTAAATCCAGTATTGTTGGATAAGGATCCCTTTGGACCTCCTATGTCTAACACCACTCAGGACAACCGTGCTGCTCATATCAAGTGTGTTATGAATGGCTCTGTTCTCTGCCTTGAATCTCAACCTGTTCGCTTTTTCTCAGTTGGCTCTGTTATTGATTCCAACTTTGCCTCTTCAGTGGAATATGGCAGCAACAAGAGATACTACAAGCGTAACATTTTGTTGTCCCTTCCAGCCTTTGACACTGCACAACTTATTTCATTGATGGGCCTTATTTTTTCCAGTAATGGATCTTATGAAGATCTTCAGGCTCCAGTGTCTAGTGCAGGTTTAGGTGGCATTCAAGGTGTCTGTTTTGAGACTACTTCTGATCGTAGGTCTTTTTATTAACTGTTGTTCAAGGAGTTACCTGTTATATAGCCATCGAGGATATCAAAAAACAGGTCCTATTCTTATGATGCTTCTATTGTGTTACTAACCTTCTTCAGCCTAAGATAGTTATGATGGAACCTGACAGAGTTCTCAAGGCATCTCAAAAAGGTACGTTTACACAAAATCCAATTCTATATGCTAATATGTTCTCTTCCAGTCCCTATTTTTGATCTTCGTCAAGGATTTGATCCCAAGACTGATATGGATCAGATCTTCACAGACAAGTTCAAAGACAAGTGTTGGAAGAGTGTAGCACCCCACCAAGGATCCGTGGTTCTTGTTACATACACCATCAGCCGCTACTACAGAAACACATCCAAAGATAAAAATGCTCCCATCTACAAACAGGTTCTTGGTTTCAACTTACTTTGGTTGGGAGTCTTGTTAGGTGAAGATTCTGATCTGGACTTAGAGTGAATCCAGCTTCTTTATAATATGGTTTTGTTCTTAGCTATCAGCAGCTTCTTTACCAAGTGGTTAGTCAATACTCAATAGTTGCACTGTACATCAGGAAAAACCCTTTTTAACCTGGATGCCTCAAGGTTGACCTGGATCAACCTATGTCAACCTTGGTCAGTCCCAGGTTTAAGTCTCAATTTTCAGGTCAGCCAGGTCAACCTAAGTCATGTCTAGGTTAGCCCAAGTCAACCCAGGTCAGCCTAGGTCATGTCTAGGTTAGTCCCAGATCAGCTCAGGTTGACTTAGGTTGACTCAGGTTTACTCAAGTTTGCCAGGTTTGCCAGGTCAAAAAGGGTTTTTCCTGATGTATTGAGTGTTTCTGAACAAGTCATGCACTTTTGCTAAGTTCAAGCTGGATATAATCACCTGACTTTTTTTATCTTGTGACTCTGAACCCATGTGACTTTATGTTAAATTATCTTGTGACTCTGCTTAGTTCTTCTCAAACTATCATGTGCTGCTCTTCTTTTGTGGTTGTCTCATTGTTTTTCTTCATAACATATCTCCGGCTATGTCTGGCAAGTATTCGTGTTGATGATTCTTTCAATGCTTCTCTAATATTCAAGAAAAAGGACAAAATGCTCAAAGAGACACATTTCAAACAAAATTGTCTTCTTATGAGCAACTGTGTGTTGGTGGAAGCACATTCCAGCTGTGGGGGTCTCACCAGCCCCAGTGCAATGGCATATGCACAACTATTCTGTGTGACAGGCCTTGCCAGCCCAGTAGCTACAAGCATCAAGTATGAAAAAACACAAGCCAGATTTAAACCATGTTTTACTACAAGCTACTTTAAGTTATATACTCTGATATCTCCTCCTATCCAAATCATTGTGGTCATCATGCTTATTTAGTTTGTTTACTTTGTGAGCAAAATGTAATGTTAAGAAGTACTTTCTAAAAAATATATACATCAGGTACATTATTCTCCTTTACAATATGTTTGTAGATATATTTATGCTTATCAGATACTATATATGCTGTACTATACCCAAAGATGGGATAAGACCCATGTTCCATCCTTTTTAAGGCAACAGACTTCCTTACCTACTATATCACACAGTTCTCAAGTCTGCATTGGAGGAGGTGTGCCTGTTTTTCCAGGTGGAGATCTTCAAATTTTCGTGTTGCCTGTGACATTTAGAAATATTGAAGCATTAGATGAAAAGTTTATACTGGTTAAAGTAGTATCAGTTACATCTAAGCTGGAAAAGGATCCTGCATTTCTGTTGTGTGATATACCTATAAATAATGCCTTATTACACCGACTTCCAGCTAAACATCTTCAAGATATATACCAGTTTCATGGGCAGCTAGATAATCGAAAGTTAAACAAGCAAGATGTCTTAAAACTACTCATATCACATTCTCAATGTAATTCAGGTTGTCTTAAATACTACATGGTATTCAAGGCTGTTAACAGTACAAAGCCAGCATATAACCTTTATTGATGCTCTTTCTGATAAGCTGTCTTTGGGCTCAGAGATTAAAGACAATATTTTATTTCCTCCCTTACCACCCAATCGTGAATTGATGCATAAAATTATTACAGGTTTCTGTGAAGATCTGAAGCCTGACAACTTTATAGAAGTAGGATGTATGGTATGTGCTCAGCTCAAACCAAAGAAGAGTATGACCCATATAAAGGAGTGTCAAGTTGATATGAGACTTCTTCTTAACCAAGAATGTACAAGGCAAGAAAGAACAGCTGACCAGGAACCATGTATAGGATTGTCAACCCCTGTTATAGCCTCTGATTGCCATCATATCTGTAATATTTGTTTGCAGTCTTTATATAAGGGTACTGTTCCACCAATGTCATTATCTAATGGATTATGGATAGGTGATATTCCTTCTCAACTTAAAAATCTTACAGTTATTGAAAGACTACTTATAGCTAGAGTGCATCATAGTCATTGTGTGGTCAAAGTCTCTCAGAGTTGGCAATACAAAATGAAAGCTAATGTTATATGTTTCTCAAATCCAATCCCCAAAGTCTATAAGATATTACCTCCTGCTTGTGAGGAATTAGATGAGATGATAGCCTTTATGTACACAGGACCTTGCCGTCCTACTAAAGAAGATCTTAAAAGAACACCTCTGATAGTTAGACTTAAAAAGGTAAGAGATGCACTTGAGTGGCTCAAAAGAAACCATATAGATTATCAAGACTTGACCATATCTGAAGACAATCTGAAATCTTATAGTAAGTGTGCCTGTAGGATATGATTATAAAGAGTTGTACACTGACAAAGATGTTTTATCCACAGTTGTTAATGACCAGGAAGAAGACGAAGGTACCACTGAAGGTCCATGTCCATTTATAGTACATGGTTTGACAGGTGATCAGTTTGCAAATATGACTTCTAGAGAAAAATGTTCCGCAGCTCTAGAACAACAACAACAACAACAACAACAACAAACAACACAAACCATCATCATCGTTGAGGGTGGTTGTTGGTTGTTGGTTGTTCCGACTGAATTAGAGCTTCAGACACTCTCGTTCCACGTCAGCCCATCGTCCAGTACTGCTAGTATCTACTAGTGAGGATTCGGCTTCCAACAATGCAACTTCCCCCATATCAACCACCACCAGCACAAACTCCTAGGCCACTCAACAAACCTCTTGCTCGGGCACACTGCTCTTTTCGTCTACATCACCTTTTCCCACACAACTGTTGCAGCAGGCTACCGGCACCGACGGATTCAAATGCATGGTGAGCACGGTTTTGACTGGCGCAGAAAACAATTTCACCAACATCTCTTCGGTCACTGCGTTCTCTGCAGATATGGCGTTATGTCTTTTATTCTGTTGCCACATCAGGAAAAACCCTTTTTAACCTGGATGCCTCAAGGTTGACCTGGATCAACCTATGTCAACCTTGGTCAGTCCCAGGTTTAAGTCTCAATTTTCAGGTCAGCCAGGTCAACCTAAGTCATGTCTAGGTTAGTCCCAGATCAGCTCAGGTTGACTTAGGTTGACTCAGGTTTACTCAAGTTTGCCAGGTTTGCCAGGTCAAAAAGGGTTTTTCCTGATGCACATCACGTCCATGTCCACCTTCGATCGCCAATCCTACCACGTGTATTCCACCCAAATCTATTCCGTCCAAACGACCTCTCCGTCCGTCTGTCCTACCACCTGCCAAACGACATCGTTGCTCGGCTATACAGTTGGACCAGAGTAGCGTCACCACCCTCGCCGATTTTGCCAACACGTCCATCCTGCACAGTTCACTTTCTCATCTTTGTCACTCAATATCTCAGAGGGTAGCTTTTCCTGCACTGGGTCACTCAATGCGAAACTTGGGAGGGTAATTGTACTAGCTTTGAGTATTTGTATTATTATATCATTAGCTACGTCGAGGGTCTTGTACCTTTGCTCTTAAATGAGCGCAGACAGTAGTTTACATAGAAACATAGAAACACTTCCATAAAGGAGAAAAGAATGTGTTATTTATTGGACAAGATAAGAATCCTCAACTATTTCCTCAAATGTTTCCACACCTGTTTCCTTATGGCTATGGTGGGATTCAGAATAAAATGCATAAGGACCGATTATCTGGTTTAAGCCATAAGAAGTGGTTACTTCAATACTATGACAAGTGTTTTCAAACAGATGGTATCTTTCCATTGATTGCATTAAACCCAGAGCAGATGAAAAGTGCTAGTAATGCAGGGTACATGTTAGCAAATCGAAAAAATGTAGACAAAATTGCTCATTGATTTAAGACAATGTTTTGGCAGAATTGATTAAAAAACTCAAGTCAGATATACAATATAGGCCACAAACACAGTTAGAAAAGGATTGTTACTCTTTAATAAATGATCTTGATATTGTTGCAGGTCATGTTCAAGGATCAATTACTTCTAAAAAAGATATGCGGACTGAAATATGGTCTGGAATCTATCATCTTGGATCTCCTATATGGTATATAACACTTTCTCCTGCTGATGAAAATCACCCTCTTTGTCTTTATTATGCTGGTACTAAAATTGAGTTTGATTCTACCATACTATCTCAAGAGATTTGTAAATCATTGATTGCAAGTAACCCAGCAGCAGCAGCCAAGTTTTTTGACTTTATGGTCAAAGCATTTATTAAACATATACTTGGTGTAGACACAGATCATATTGGTTTATATGGGGAAACTGCTGGATATTATGGAACAGTAGAACAACAGGGAAGACTAACTCTTCATCTTCATATGATATTATGGATCAAAGGTTCTTTATCTTCTCAAGAAATTCGAGATAAGATAATGGCTAATAGTCCTACTTTTCTACAGGCACTAGTACATTATTTAGAAAGTGTACAAGTGGGAGAATTTTCCAAACCTTCAGAGGAAATAAAACTAGATATCTTAAAGCGAAAAGTGTCTGAGACACCCTACCAAGATTTAGCTTTACAGTTACCTACAGGACCACCACCTCTAGACTGTGGATGTATGAATGAGAGTTGTAAATTATGCATGTTGAATAACAAGTGGTGGGTAGATCATATGGATGCTGATGCAGATCAGCTGGCTTATAAGCTTAATGGACATACATGTCAATGTGCATCTAAAAAGTCAGGTAGTAAGGATAGAAAGGAGAATGATGTGCGTGGTACTAACTCTTACTGTATTGATCAATATGGTAACTGCAAAGCTCGTATGCCTAGAGATATATATGATAGTACACAGGTTGATCTTGAAACAGGTGCTTTAAGATTGAAGAAAAAGGAAGCATGGTGGAATACATGGACAAAAATAGTTACTTACTTGTTAAGGTGTAATACAGATGTTACCTGTATGTTGTCAGGCACCACTGTCAAGGCAGTAATTGCATATATTACTGATTATATTTCTAAGCCTGGTGTCAAGACTAATGTTATTTTTGATGCTATTCTGATTGCTCTAAAGAGAATGGAGATTGAAGATGTTAAAAATACAGATAATAAAAAGTTTGCATGATCTGTAGTTGTCAAAGCTGTCAATTGTCTGACTGCAAGAATGGAAATAGGAAGTCCTTTATCTTGTACTTATCTGTTAGGGCTACCTGACCACTATACTAATATAGTATTTAAGAAGCTATATTGGAAAAAATATATTGATTATATTAGAGATTATTGGAGTCAAAACTCAACTTCTTATATGGATGCTCCTGTTAAAGATATTGAGGCTATTCAGGATGAAAAGGTAGTTATTGGAAAACATATGCAAAATATCATTGCAATTTCTGGTATTGATGATTATTGTTATCAGGGACACACTCTTAATAACTTAAACATATATGATTGGGTATTAAACACTACAAAACATAAGTATAGCAAAAAGACTGGCTTAGATGTTACTGGAGGTGGTATTGACTCTGACTCTGATTTGACAGATATTGATACAGAATCTGATCTTACTGACCTATCTGATAGTGAGGACAACTATAGTTCTGGCTCTGATACAGTACTCTTTCAAGAGATAATTGATGATGCTGATATTAGAAGACAGAGTAAACACAAACCAATTATACATAACATCCAAAATATACCAGCTAAGAATACCTCTAAAACTAACAAAAGTTCTGATACTAGTAAAATATATGCTGATTCATGTCCAGTCCAGGAGGATCATATAGCATTTATGAAAGATCATCCCCAAGCAACTACACACTATACAAGCTTGCATGTTGCAGATAATAATTATGCTATAAACTTCATTGGTGGTTCTCTTCCTAGATCTGATAAAGGAGACAGAGAGTTATATTGTTACACAATGCTTACTCTTTTCAAGCCATGGAGAGAGCCTCAAGATTTAAAAGACCCACTGCAGTCATGGTCAGAAGCTTTCAATGTGTACACTTTCTCTGATAGACAATGTCAATTAATGGCCAACTTTAATCTAAGATATGTATGAATGCAATGATGCTCGAGATGACTATAATGCACAGAAGAAAAAAGGATCTAAAAAAGAAAATTCTGTCTCTTGGAAAGACATGTTCAAATCTGAGGAGAATGATCTTCTTTTGAAAACCTGGATTCTTGTCTAAATAATGATTCTCTGTATGATGATGATATTGTATCAGATATGGCATGTAATTTGCTAATAGAGCTACAGAATGGGAAAATGCACAGATGGATCAGATTAAATCAGTTATCAGATCTTCTGGTATGTATGATATTAATAAAGATATGTATTCACTTGATGCTGAGTTATGTAACTTCAGTACTGTAGAAGATCACACATCTAACCAGTGGAAAAATATTTTAGAAGATGCTAGACTAAAGGAAGTAGAGTCTCGTAAAAGTGCTACAGACAATATTACTTCAAAAGAAGATACTAAAGGTAATTATACACACTGGAATGAAGTTGTTGTGGAAAGTATGTCGTATATTGACAGAAATTTTTATATAAAGGAACAAGCCTACCAAAATATGATTAATGATATTGTACATAAATATGCACTGTATGATAATCCAGAACAGGAGCGTGCTTTCAAGATTGTAGCCAACCATGTAACCTCATGTACAGCAGAACAACTTAGGATGTATATGGGTGGAATGGGTGGAACTGGAAAGAGTCAAATTATTAAAGCTTTAAAAGAATTATTCATGTCTAGACAAGAAGGAAAGAAGTTTGTTATGATGGGACCTACAGGACCCTCTGCTGTACAGATCAATGGCTCTACCTATCACTCTATATTATCATTTGGATGGAATAATGCAAAGTCTGGAATTGAAAAGGCTCAGGCAAATCTAGAAGGTGTAGAATATATATTCATAGATGAGATTTCCATGGTGTCTTGTCTGGATTTGTATAAAATTTCAGAGCAATTAGCTTTATGTACTGGAGATCATAATCACCCTTTTGGAGGATTGAATATTATAATGGCTGGTGACTTTGCTCAGTTGCCTCCTGTAGATACAAATGGACATGCCCTTTACAGTCATTTTATTGCACAGAGTCTGTCTTCATGTAGAACTTTAAGGCAACAGAAAGAAGCAATTGGAAAAGCCTTATGGCATCAAGTTACTACTGTTGTTATATTAAGAAAAAACATGCATCAGCATACTCAAACACCTGATGATGCTAAACTAAGACAGGCCCTTGAGAATATGCGATATGCAGCATGCACAGAGGATATTTAAGATCAAGAATTGCAGGAAGAGGATATGGAAAGCCAGATTTATCAGGCAAAGATTGGAGATATGTTTCTATCATCACAGGTCAAAATTCACAAAGAGACAGAATCAATGAAATGGGTTATAAACGATTTGCTAATGAAGTCAACCAACCTGTATATTATTTCTATTCTAATGATAAATTTGGAGTTGAGGATGATCCAGATACTCTAGATACAAGACAGAATAGGAGGTTCCGAAAAAAAGGTGCTGATTCTATACATATGACTGATGATATATGGGAATTAATATGGACAATTCCTCCAAAACATACTAAAAACATACCTGGTGTTTTACCATTGTGTATTGGAATGCCTGTTATGATCAAACACAATGAAGCTACTGAGCTCAGTGTAACTAATGGTCAAGAAGCCAATGTGGTAGGTTGGAAATATGACACAGATAACCAAGACAGAAGATACTTACAAACCTTATTTGTAAAACTTAATGCTCCAGCAAAGGATGTTCAACTTCCTGATCTTCCGTTGAATGTGGTACCAATTAATAGATCTACTATGTCTATTCCTGTTGTATTTCCCAATGGTGACGTCAAGTCAGTCAATCGTACTCAGGTTCAAGTTATCTTAAACTTTGCAATGACAGACTATAATTCTCAAGGTCGCACTAGAATAAGGAACATATGTAACTTAAGTACCTCTAGAAACCATCAAGCAATTTATACAGCATTGTCTAGAAGTTCTTCAAGTGATGGTACTGTTATTGTTCAAGATTTTTCACCTGTTAAGATTGTATCTGGTATTCAAGGAGATCTTAGACAGGAATTTAGAGAGTTAGAGATGTTAGATTATATTACAACTTCAAGGTTTGACCAAAAACTGGATCCTTCCATATCAGGATATACTAGAAATGAACTAATTGGAACATTCTGTTCTTGTTATGGTGATCATTATATTCCTCCCAATGTGCATCCAAGATTAAACTGGAATACCACTGAACCTTATATATACACTTACAATAAAGATCCTATCCAATGGAATATTGTTACAGCTACTCAGTATAAAGAAATAGCCAAGAGTGAAAAGTCTGCAGAAAGTTCATTTGTGCCAGCTTTATCTATTCTGGGTAAACGAAAAGCTGATGACACTGAAGATGTCCCTGCAAAAAAAAATTGATATCATTCCAAGAAGACATTGATGGCCCAGTTGGTCCAAAGTGGGACTCTATACATTATAGCTGTGCATATGACTGCATCTTCACTATATTAGGAGACCTTTGGCTTCAGAATCCAGTTATATGGAATAGGAATATGAACAATATAAATCCTTACTTCCAAAAGCTATGCAAGGGTTTCAGTTTAGTCTTGAAAGGAACAAGCTCAATGGAAATAGCTAGAGATGATGTTCAACAACTACTGTTTCTTAAAGATGGGGTTACCTTTCATCTACAATCTCAAGGTACTAATATAGACAGATTAGCTACTGAATTGCTTCAAACTACACACTCTGTATCAAGTGATAAGATAAACTGTACTGAATGTGGAGATATTGTAAGACCAGGCAGTCTGACTTACCATATAATGATACTATCAAATATAGGGCATACTACAGCTAGGGCTTCAAACCATCCCGTATACTGGAGACGGCCGTCCTGTATACGGCAGAACCCCATATGGAAATCTTGAAGATATGGAACGGGACTGAACATACCCGTATCCCGTACCGTATCGTCCCATATGTCCATATTTACTGGTACATATTCAGCATTGTAGAGGTTGTAGTGGTCTGTACTTACTTTAAAATGCATGAAGCAAACCATTTCGAGGTATTACCTGCCAAACCAGTTAGAAGATTGGGTTACATGATGAGTTGAACTCTACCCGTATCAAATACGGCCGTACTCCAGGCTTCCAAAAGCGGAAACGGTACAGATACCGTCCAGTATTTACGGTCCTGTACAACTGTACCTTTACGGGTACGGTTTGAAGCCCTAACTACAGCTGAGGCTATTCAGAAGTATCAATCCCCATCTAGAATAAGATGTCCTCAATGTCATCATCCTGCTCATAGTATAACTTACTTTGAAAAAGCTCCTAAATTGTTGTTCATGGAACTTGCTGTCTTAGGTTCAAGGCAATATCTGCCATCAAAATCAATTAAGGTTCTTTATGGCAATAGGCAATCTGCAATATTAACACTAAGAGGTATTGTATACTGGGCAAACTGAAATCATTTTGTAGCCTGTATTATTGATGCTAATAAGAAAGTCTGGTATTATGATGGTATGCAAAATACTGTAGTTTTCCGACCACAAGTTCATTACCAAATTGCTTATGTCATGTGTCCCACTTATCTCCGAGTTCATGGCTGGAAGGAGAGGGGGACATCAAAGTTCAGTGTCATCAGCTTCATGTAAACAGCAGGCCAAAAATGGATGAACTACAAATTTTATGACTAGTGAGGCAAGTTTCAAGTTGCTTTTCTAACATGCCCACCCCCATTTCTGTCTTCATGGACTGGATTGGCTGAACTTAGTGGTCACAACCTAATTTGGTAACATGTACGTCATACAAGTCTGTCCCGCTGTCCAGTTCACTGCCTCTGAATGAAGGGGACTGTCCCCCTGTTTTAGGTTCAGTTCATTGGGACAGGGGACAGGGGACAAACTTGTGGTCGGAAAACTACAGTAATGGTCATGCTATATTTGAAAACCTCTTAACTGCATTCAGTGATACAACATTAGCATGTTACCAACAATATCCAGCAGCTCTAACAATCTATTCAAGACAATAATTGTATATGCTCAATATATGCTCTGACTAGAGCATATACTGATAACATATGGCTATGATGTTATACTGAGCCAACTTATACTCTAAAACTTCTAGGCTATGATGTTACACTGAGCCAACTTATATCCAAATCTGATAAGCTATGTTGTTATAGTAAGCCAAACTCATAGTTATACAGCTTTTAGATAATATATAACATAGAACTCGTACTCGCCACTCTTGAGATGGCTTACCTGCTGGTAAGATAAGACAGACTGATTTTACTGATTTTCACTCAGTACTGAGTTCAGGCGGGATAGTTTTCAATCCCTAGGTGCTATCCCCAAGTCTGCTCAACTTGTAGGAGTTACTCAACAATCCTACATCAATGAGTATCGCTCTAAGCGCTGAGAAAACGAGTGACGTCAGAATTGATGGCACTTTGATGGCACTGCCAAACATAGGACAAACAAATGGTTTCACTTGATTCTCCCGTCACATTGCGTTGTATCTTCCAGCCGACCATTGCGTTTTCTGAATATACTCTGGCACTATGACATATTTCACTCTCTTTATCTCCATGTTTCATCAGTCGTCGACTCGTCGGTGAATCGTTGCCTTGACCGAAAATTGGTTGTAGCGGTGTAGGAGCTCCGAACTTGGTATTCTCCTTCTGAGACTTGGATGACCTCAGGCTTGTTTCTGTCAATGACTCATCGTTCCTTCGCGATATCAGCTAACTAAATACTAGCCGATTCTCGTAGCCAAATCTCGTAGGTGAGTCTAGTATTCCCCACGCAATCCCCACGTCGCTAAGATATTTGAATATCTTAGCTTACCAACACAATTAGGCTCGATTTTAAAGTGCTTGGCTTCGCTGTAAGCCTGTATACCGTTTGAATTCACTTCCTCGTTCGTTCGCTATAATCACCGCAACAAGCAGATGCAGATGACCCACTCATTTCCATCGCACTCTGCGACCCGGCTTTACTAGTTACTATCGAAAGTTCACCCCCACTCTCCCCAATCAAAGTGGATCTCAAGTTCTCAACGGGACCTGGGACCTGGGTGCGTATATCCTTTATTGATGAGTACGGGCTCTCGATGAGCTGTACGCCTCTGCATCGTCATCTGCACTGTACTACCAATTCTTGATCAAAGTTGAACGATCCAGAACGTGTATGCAAGATGATGCCAAACTCGCCTGCTTTCCGGCGTTCCGTTTGCCGACGGACCCAACTGTGTGATTATTTTGAATGGAGGGCGCCTGCGATGCAGGTACTCGAACTTTCCACTGAGATCATTCAAGCTTTCTACACTCCTAAGGTTGCTTCTTACTCTTTGCTACTAACCACCACCTCCACCAACGGGCAACGATTTGCTTTATAGTTTTGTGTAACCATCGTGTCTCTTAACAGGAACTTCTAATACCTTCCTTCTACACGGTAGCTTGGTGTCACCCCAGCCGGTCTGTCACACGGTCTTTTCGAAGTAGGTCTTCCCAAGGTCTTCCTCCTTGACTGATTATATAGATATTTCAACTGCACTTAACGAACGAGATGAGAATGTTGTTACGAGAAAGATTTTTCTGTGTAGGAATTGAGGTAAGTACTTGTTGATGGGCCGTTCGCTAGGCGTTCCTCGCTTTTTTCCATGGTCCCCACAGCCCACATTCCTTCCATTTCTCGTATCCTCCCATCACACAATGAGCCTGAACCCCTCGATTCCTCAGCACACTCATAGCAAGCCGACCAACATGACCACCATACGAGAGCGTCAGAACAACTTTTTCATTCAAAGCTTCACCAAACTCTGGATCGTCAGCAGACAATCTCTTATCAAGGATTTTGAATTGTCGAACCATTGTGGGAGGGTCCTTGTACGGATTTAGTTCCTCTGCCGAGTCGATTGGCAGGTTTAGCGACCCCGGGATGTGACTTGTCTCAAACGCTGCCTTGTCTCGAAGATCGAGAACAATGATATCGTGTGTTTTGGAACTGTATTTCGATTCTTCCTCATTCCTCGCCACTCCTTTGACAGGCGTTATGCCCAATACCTTTGGCGGAACCCAGTTCGGGTCAAATAACATAGAATGAGCGCGATCTGGAAGTACTTCCCAATCGATATTGTACCTGTTCCAACATTGTAAAAGCAAGGATGGAAACGACGCTAAAACTCACCGATAAGGGTCAACATCGAGGAGCTCAGCATTGTGTATTGGTGGAAAGTATGAAGGGTCAAGCTTCGCCATGTACTCCGATATATAATGGAAGGGTTGATCGCCGCAGATAAACACGCCTACGGTTACTCAACGAAAGACAATGTGAGTGGGTTGAAAAACATACAGACGATTTCACCATCTTCATTTCTCAACTTATCCAACCTTCCCTGCAGTTTCTCTCGTTCCAAGAATTTAATCAAACCACGAAGGCATAACCCCGAGCTTGGTCCAACAAGCAAACCACTTCTACATAGTTCCAAACTCTGTTTGAATGACTCTGGGGAAGTAATCTCCTCGACACTATCAACAGAGTCTCCCCATGGGAACTCGAGTGGAAGAAGACTGAAGGAACGTGGACCAGGAACCTGCAAATGGTTGAAAATCACGTTCAGAAAGGCGATCAAGCCAGCATACGCGATCACCCGGAGCGGTACACACCCTTCAGACGATGCATCAGAAAAGACCCGCTCATCTCAACAGCAGCTTACCCGATTCGAGTGACGAACGGTCGTTTTTCTTTCAAATATAGCCCTGATCCTGTCATAGTCCCTGCCCAGATTTGTCAGAAGGAATCCCGGTGATACTACAGGGACGCTACCAGATGTACCCATGGAAGC
This sequence comes from Megacollybia marginata, assembly GCA_003313965.1. Classification (NCBI taxonomy): domain Eukaryota; kingdom Fungi; phylum Basidiomycota; class Agaricomycetes; order Agaricales; family Porotheleaceae; genus Megacollybia; species Megacollybia marginata. The sequence goes on from QLOY01001399.1 coordinate 36,969, forward strand.
TGCATACACGGAAAGCTTTGGCAATTGCTTCAAAATTTGAGGACCAGTCCAACGTATGTGCGATTCATAATTCTATATCTGTTCCAGAAAAATTATGGAATCATGATGACACGGTACCAACCTGTACATTCGAGTATTGATTTGGATTAAACCATCCTTTTTGTTGTCCATCCGTATTGGCTTGAAATATTCCGCCATCAGGATCTGATGGCTCTGGCTGACTTGGTCCTCCGAAAACAGTCCTCAATCAGATCAGTCCATGAGTGTAGAAAGACGGGGGAAAGTGGACCAACAAATCGAGACCCTGATGAGGTAAGATACGAATGTTTGAAGGATCGTGGAAAACTGACAAAGAAACGCAACAGATTCAGCTTGGTCTCTGACGTTTTGTTCGACAGGTATGCTTTGGCATTGGGTATTCCAAGGATATTTGATATCAGGCCCAATGAGATAACTGTACTTCCTGATGAATATTCAACAATGGTGTGTGTTTTGTCAGTGATCTGTCCATCCTCTTTGGCATGCAGGATCATATTAAGTGCTACGACTTGTATTAGCGTTCCTTGAGCCTATAACACATACCAGGCAAAGCTTTGACATTCGTAGCTGGGAGGCAGCTCATGAGTTTGGCATAGATCCTCACTCCATCTATCATGTAGGTATTATTCAAAGATGTGTCCCATATAGTGACTACTCACCATCACGAAGAGGATTAAGTCTCCGAGGCAGCTCTACAAGCTAGAATCAATTTATCAGGATTGCGAAATCATGTACTGATATGACCTAACAGGGACGGGTGGAGTTTGCTCTGGATTGTAGTAGTCTAATAATGCCTCTTCTCCAGAGTGGACGTTGAGCACAGGATCAGCAGTCATCTCTTGAATGAATAGAAAGTGATGACTGCCTGCATATATAAGGTTCCGTTGGTCATGTACAAAGCAGTTCGGAGTTCATTTCCAAAGTCCATCGGCATCTTGGCTATGCTGCAATGTCCGAGATGGCGTGCTCTATTAGGGGAATTCAGAGGATTCCTGACGGATTCGTCAGGATTCGCAATCTTGAATTCGAGTTGCGAAGTTTCAGATTCAGAGTAAAGTGTCATATTTTGTTTTCGGCAGCTCCGTCGGCATGACACATATGACCTATTACCACTCTAGACACGACCTCTCAATTCTGATGTCCATTTTCCGGACCAACAGAGGCCCATCACTCACCCTCTAAGCATGGATCTAAGCCGAGAAGTTCTTTTGAGTATGTATTCCAAATATTTGACTTGAAAGGTCACGCAAATCTCAGGCAAAGTCGCATTGATACACGTGTGTGATTGATTTGAATCGTTGATGGTCTGCTAATATCAATATCCAAATTTTACGCCAATCTCAGGCAAAGTCCGCACATTGATACACGTGTGTGATTGATCCCGAGTCGTTGGATCGTTGATCGGGGGTCTGCTAATATCGATACCCAAATTTCACAAGTTTGAAAGAAACACGTTCGTGCTTCCAAAAGGATATGTCAAAATATACATCGAAAGACAAAGAACCAGGGTTTCTAACGCAATTTTTAAGACACCTCCGCCAAGGGAGGACAGAGTGGTTATTGTGCTTAGTCACATTCGGGAGAAGAACCCGGGTCTTAACTCAAAAACCAATTTCTCAAATAGAAATTCTCCGACATCAGAGACGGGATGGTAAATACCTCCAAGGAATCAATTTGCCAGGTCATACGAGCCCACATGTGACCTTTGATGCTGCAAATTGAGGAAGGAAGAGAAATGTCGGAATCTGAATACGCTACATGTATATGGTGAGGGAGCGGATGAGTCGCTCGGGGGAAGGTACGGGCCGACAATTTGATTTCAAGCTATTTCGTATGATCCGTATGATCCTGCTGACTGATCAGTCGCAAGGTTTGTCTGGACGGATTCGGGAATCGTGGTCAATGTGTTTACTTTGCTTTTACCTCCGCGGATCTTTTCCGAATAGAATGGGACGAGTTTCTTAGAAGTTCGACCTCAAGTTCCTTGGGAACGTAGATGAATATCATTATGTAAACAATGTAAACAGAACCGCTCTTGCGGCAGACATTCATAATTATGTCTGATCAAGTTTCGCCTCTGCTGACAGACCGTTGCAAAACAACGCTAGGCTAGACGATCTGCCCCATTCCGGAGACATACAGCCTAAGCTTCCAAAATTTGTCCGAGATGAGCGTTAATCATCCTTTCCGCCTGTTGTTTGACCAAAGCACTCAGTTCGAACCGATTCCCGAATACCGCGTAACTTGCGTGTGCTTGTAAAATGATGGCAACATAAGTCGAAGTTCCACCTCGTCGGATGTGCTTTCAAGTTTGGAAACGAGTGCTTATATAAAACACAACCGCAGAGCCAAGCTGCAATCAAGTTTTGCACAATCCATGGATAATCACTTGAACGTCTTCTCTGGTCCCACTTCCTTGCAAGATTATCACAATCCCAACAAGAATGTCTACCTTCCAGTATGTATCTGACCCCTTCGTTATCAACTCGATGAAATTCATTGTATAGATGGCGGAACTTTCCAGCCATGGCATCCGTTTATTATTCCCCAAGCTAGAGCATAAGCAACTCCCTCAAGTTGACCTCCATGGGATTGATTGGAGTGTCACTCCCTCAGAGGCATTAGAGATGCTTCACAATCCTCGAAAATCCATTGTTCTGGATTTCAGGACCACAAGGGACTTCAATCAAATCCACGTTCACAATTCCATACACGTTAAGCTTAATTGCGATCCGACCGAGAACCCCTTGAGCAGTTCGTCCGCAATGACGGCCCAGCGCATGGAGCTCTCAAAGACGTTTGATCCTCAACACACCGAGTTTGGTCACATTTACGAAAAAGACTCTCCCAAAGTGATTCTCGTTTGTTACGATGGAAATTTGGCTAGTGTAGCTAGCAGTATATTGCGACATCACGGCGCCGAAGCATTTTACGTGGTGGGCGGTTTTAGAGAGTGGAGGAAAATGAGACTTCCCCTGAACAAGCGGAAGTTTTCGCAGTGCATAGTTGTCAGGTCCGATCATCTCGGTGTATCCTCCTTCGAAATACGACTCTAAGGAGATGTGATCAAATTCTCACGATTTGTATTCTGTAATAAATACTTGTCGCGATCTTGACTATCAATGATGTCCAACCACGCCAATAGCCCCGAAAATGTCTTGCAAGACCCTAGCATTGACAATGCATCAAAATTTCACGTCACTTCAGTTCGCCCGCTGGATCCAGAGAAGCCTAGTGGTTTGGCAGATCAGACGAACTACGTCCCCAGACGTCAAATAATCTCTATCTTTCTAGCATGCTCGATAGTGGAGTTTGTTAGTCTGCTGGATGGGACCATGGTGGCTGTTGGGTTGAACATCATAGCAAATGATCTAGGTGGCGGGAAACAGGTGGCCTGGGTCTCCACGTCTTTCTTCGTGTACGTTTACCTGATCTCACTGCACATACTCTGACCGAGAGTTTGACTTTTCAATGCAGTACCAGCACCTCCTGTCAGATGCTCTATGGTCGTCTATCGGATATATGGTCGAGAAAAACAGTATTGTTCGCTCTTATGGCCGTATTCTTCATCGGAAATCTAGGCTCTGCATTTTCCACAACTTTTGTAGAGTTCCTCATTTTTAGAGCGGTATGTGCTCCTACCTATCCTTTATTGGATTAACATACCCTTATCCAGATTGCGGGTATAGGTGGCGGCGGTTTGGCTACAGTAGCTCAAGTCATTGTCTCAGATACTGTGACAATGCGAGAGCGAGGCAAATATCAAGGCATACTGGTGAGCTAACCCTCATTCCACTGACTTCACCAAGCTGGCTGTTAATTAGGGCATCTCTGTAGCGTTCGCAAATGGGGTAGGCCCATTGATTGGAGGTGCTTTCGCAGAGAAGTCTACTTGGTAAGGCATTCATTACACTCATCACCCTTATTAATGCGACACTCTTCTAAGGAGATGGTGTTTTCGCATGCTTCTCCCTTTAACTGTCTTAGCGGCTCTATGCGTCTATTTTTTCATGCCCCTGAAGCCTGTTCACGGTGATTGGAAAGTGTTAGTTTTTGCTATTATACTCCTCTGTTACATTTTGCTGACTGGCAACCAGCAAATTAAGGCGGGTGGACTTCATTGGGGGGATACTGGTCCTTTCCAGTACTACCTTATTGGTGGTACGGAGTCTTTTCCATTGACAGCCGATATCCGTCTATTATTTTTTTTCAGATGGGTTTGACCTGGGGAGGATCCTACTATCCTTGGGCAAGTAGCCACGTCATAGCAACTCTCTGCATCGGGATCGCCTCTGCAATTGCATTCGTTATTTGGGAGATGACCTGGCCGAAGTATCCGCTGTTACCTAGTAGTACGTAAAGACCCCGTTCTTTACGAATCTTAGTCTAAAACTCTTTCAGTGTATATATGGCGTCGAAGGATTGTCATCGGCGCTGGTATCACACATTTTATCAACGGATACCTGAGTATGGTGCAAATTTTCTTCCTGCCAACTTTCTATCAGTTAGCATATGGCTATTCTCCGGTCAAAAGTGCAGCACTCTTACTCGTCCTTACGGTCGTTCAGAGTGAGCGGTAACCGGAATCTTGGATGCTTGCTGAAAACTGTAATCAGGTTTAGTTTCCTCTGTCTCCGGCCTAATCGTTACGTGGACGGGCAGGTATCGGGTAAGCCATTTCCTACTTAGCCTCGAGTAAACGACTAAAATGATCAAATAGGAACTAATTTTATCCGGATGGGCCTTGTGGGCTGTGGGACTTGGTCTGATATCATCCCTGAATGCATCCTCTCCTTTGTCAGAGCAACTCGGATATTCCGTGTTTACTGGCTTTGCGGTCGGCCAGACATTCCAGCCGTACGTGTACACGAAGATCGCGAGATTTTGTTTCCTAACCTTCTTCTTTTTAGCTCTCTTGTTGCAGTACAGAACGCTGTGGACCGTAAGGACATGGCAATAGTGACAGCGATGCGTAGGTAGGTGGTCCGAGGCGTATTTGATGTAGTCTGATCATTCCACAGTTTTGTGCGCAACATGGGAGGCACATTGGGCCTGGCAATATCCGGAACCGTGATGTTGGTGGTTTTCTTGTCTTTCCCTGTATTTTTTTGACATATGCTTTCCGCAGTACGAACGTGTTTCTTTCAAGTTTGCGACATTTGGATATCGATGCGTCAACGTATCAGGCGTTGGTCGATAATCCTCTCTCTGCCAGACTCTTGGTTATAGATCCAACGACTCTGGATCAGATCACGGACGGTTATCGACGTGGACTTCGCATTGTTTTCATAACGATGGCCGCTCTTGCAGCTCTATCATTCTTTGTCGCGTTCTTTCTCATGCATAATGATACCTCAGGCTTGATACGTGCTGACGATGAGCAATTAAAGAGGGAGGCAAAGGAGAGAATCACAAGGTCTGCAGAAGAGGGCACCGGGGTTAAAAATTGATGGGTTGCCAAGGGAAATTTTGTTCTGCACTCCATTTATTCTGCCTCTACTTGAAAATTGCCGTGATCTTCTTTAATCTTCCAAAATCGAACGAATGGACTACAGTACATAATCAAGGTAAACACATGGTTAAGGCGGTTAGCACTGCATCACTGTTGGTCCGGACAAATGGTCCATCCGAATTGGACGGCGTGTCTGTCCGGACACAGCGGTAAATAAATAGAGCATGCATTCACATGGACCATGCCGTCTATACACTTCCTTCCTTTCCCGGGCCTTCCGGGGTAGCCAAGAAGCCGATGCGATGAACTCCGAACTGGTTTGAAACGTGCTAAGTATGACTAACAGAATCCTATATATGCAGGCAATTTATTACTTCCTGTTCATTCAAGAGATGACTGCAGACCCCACACTCAATGTTTACTCTGGAGAAGAGGCACTAATAGACTACTATGATCCGGACAAAAATCCACCCGTCCTTGTTAGGTCATATCACTCCATGATTTCGCAATTCTAATGAATTGATTCCAGCTTGTAGAGCTGCCTCGGAGACTGAATCCTTTTCGTGATGGTGAGTGGTCATCATATGGGACATTTCTTTTAACGATATTTGCATGATAGATGGAGTGAAGATCTATGCCAAACTCATGAACTGCCTCCCAGCTACAAATGTCAAAGCGTTGCCTGGTATGTGGCCTCAAAAGACGCTCAAAAGACGCTGATACAAGTTATATTACTCGCAGCACTTAATATGGTTCTACGTGCCAAAGAGGATGGACGAATCACTGACGAAACACACACCATCGTCGAATATTCATCAGGAAGTAATCTCATTGGCCTTGATAGCAAACATCTTCGGAATACCCAACGTCAAAGCATACATGTCGAACAAAACGTCAGAGACCAAGTTGAATCTGCTGCGTTTCTTTGTTAGTCTTCAATGATCTTTCAAACGTTCGTGATAATCTTACCTCATCAGGGTCTTGATTTGTTGGTCCCTTTTCCCCGCCTTTCTACACTCATGGACTGATCTAATTGAGAACTGTTTTCGGAGGACCCAGTCAGCCAGAACCATTAGATCCTAATGGTGGAATACTCCAAGCCAATATCGATGGACGACAGGAAGGATGGTTTAACCCAGATCAATACTCGAATTCTCAGGTTGGTACCTTGCCATTCCAATATTCTTCTACAACAGATATAGAATTATGAATCGCACATACGTTGGACCGGGCCTCAACTTTTGAAGCAATTGCCTAAGCTTTCTGTTTATGCGGCCTCCATTGGGACATCTGGTAGGGTTCCTTTAGTAATGCAGGGACTCCTTCTAACAGATCCACAGGAACTATGACAGGATCGGGATTGTATTTAAAGGAAAAACGACCATCTGTCACTCGAATCGGGTAAGCTGTTGTTGAGATGAATTGGACTTTTCTGATGCATATTCCAAAGGGTGTGTACCGCTGCGGGTGATCGTGTAAGACAGCATCATACACCGTGCTAGATGTGATTTTCGAACGTTTGTAGGTTCCTGGTCCACGTTCTTTTAGTCTGCTTGCACCAGTCGAGTTCCCATGGCGAGACTCTGTTGACGGCATCGAGGAGATTGCTTCTCCAGAGTCGTTTAAGCAGAGTCTAGAATTATGTAGAAGTGGTCTACTTGTTGGACCAAGCTCGGGGTTATGCCTTCGTGGTTTGATCAAATTCTTGGAACGAGAGAAACTGCAGGGAAGATTGGACAAGCTGCGAAATGAAGATGGTGAAATCATCTGTATGTTTTCTTTTCACTCATGGTATCTTTGCTTGAGTTCCATAGGCGCGTTTATCTGCTGCGATCAGCCCTTCCAGTACATATCGGAGTACATGGCGAAACTGGGCCCTTCATACTTTCCACCAATACACAATGCTGAGCTCCTTGATGTTGACCCCTATCGGTAAGCATTGACGTCATTTTCATCCTTGCTTTTACGATGTTGGGACAGCTACAATATCGATTGGGAAGTACCTCCGGAACACGCTCACTCTATGCTATTTGACCCGGATTGGGTTCCGCCGAAGGCGGTGGGCATAATGCCTGTCAAAGGAGTGGCGAGAAACGAGGGAGATTCGACATCCAAAGCACAGGATATCATTATTCTCGATCTTCGAGACAAGGCAGCTTTTGAGACAAGTCACGTCCCAGGGTCGCTTAACCTACCAATCGATTCGGCAGAGGAGCTAAATCCGTACAAGGACCCTCCTACAATGGTTCGTCAATTCACAATCCTCGATAAGAGATTGTCAGCGGAGGATGCCGAGTTTGGTGCCGTTTTGAGCGGAAAAGTTGTTCTGACACTCTCGTATCGTGGTCATATTGGTCGACTTGCTATGAGTGTTCTGAGGAATCGAGGGGTTAAGGCTCATTGCGTGATGGGAGGATACGAGAAATGGAGGGAATGTGGGCTGTGGGGAACATGGAAGAAAGCGAGGAATGCCTAGGGAGCGGCATGGTACCGAAATAGATCTCAATGCAGAGGGTAGTCGAAAATCTTGTTAAGAGAAAGGAATGCTACAAAACGTTGTTCGATGAGAGACGAACGAAAAACTGAGGCGGATGCGTTGGCTTCCATATGGTGAATTGTCACTTGGCAGGCTGGTTGGCGAAGGAGATGGTTCGTGGCAAAGAAAGCAGGTACCACAGTCGATATGCAGGTCCTAAACAAAGAATCTGATTGAACCTCGGAGTTCCTGTGTGGACTCGTTGGTCAGATATGAGAATAGGAGAGCAAGAAGTATCTTCCAGTTGAATGTGTTGAATACACGTCTTTACGTGATCCATGTTGACTGGGAGAGTATGGACGAAAGGTGGCGGGTCAACAAGCAATCTTGACTGGTATAATCGGTTCGCCGTCGCAGTACGTTGACAAGGAGGGTCATCAAATGTGATGGACCGAGTAGGCGGATTACAACAGTATACCCTGCATACAGCAAAGCGAAGCATCTCGAAATGGAAACTGGTCGTGTCGCTAAGGATTCAGCTATCCAAACGACGAAGCGCTTGTTAAGTAGCATTCTACCCGGAATTTAGCGTTGAAATGTGAAGATGCCTAGGTAAACTGGGCGTTGGAAAGAGAGAGCATACCAACCATGTTGGTGGTTTAACGCACGTTATAGGAGGGCCGGGGGGCATAGTACCTAGTTCTGCAAGTTCGATAAGTCCTAAATGTGGGATAGCGTACTGTTGGAATGTAACAGGATCGTTAGCAGCCGTCCTGAGCTAACTATGTGTTGAGGTGTTTTCTCTCCCAATACGCAGGATTAAAAACGACGGAACGCGACGAATGGTCATACAAACAGTAGACTAGCCGGTACACATCGAAGCAAGTTGAATCTAATTCGGTCAGTAAGCGAGGAATGTTTTGACGTATTTGCGCCACCAATTCATTCCTCAAAGCCTCATAAGTCCGAGGATTAGTCCTTGTGCAAGTCATCCGCGGAGATTTTGAAGCAAGTAGTTCGTTGTAAGTAGTGGTTGGAGGCAAGGCGCTAGACGTGACAAGTGACATAATCACAGCATCTTGAGTTGCCGCGTCTGGGCCGGGCCTGGCCGGATCCACCTTTTTTACTTACGCAAATTGGCATCCAAAGAACGTGACGGAATCTTTGCACAACCCGTCGTCTTGTCCAATACAGGGTCGATTTCATCGCACTCTCCAAACGTTTGGTACCCTGTTAGAGATCAAAGCAGAGGGTGATCACCGTCGCGATTGCAACCAAAGCGACACAATAGTGCACTGCACCAACGTCTCTACCATCCTTTAATACTAGCGATAAGTTTCTACTCATTGATCGGTTCGGGAACCTGCCGGCCCACAACCATAAAAATACTTCACAGAGGCCACTCTAATGTGCCAGTATCGCTTAGTGGTAACACTGGCAATAGGTATCTCGAAAATGTAGCTTTTGTTTATGGCAATCATTACGTTCGAATCTCCGCCCTGACTTTACATTTGTGCTACATAAAATCATGATCAAATCTGCAGTTCCCTCCATCTGCGGCATATGTCGCTTTGTGGGATTTTGTGGTTTTAACCTTCTATTGTACGTTCGCACTAGGAATGAAATGCTTACGTCATCATTAGTTTTCACCATCGAAGCAAGTTGAATCAAATTCGGTCAGTAAAGCGAGGAATGTTTTGAAGTATCTACGCCATCCTCAAACCCTCATACACACAACCCATCGTCTTGTCCAATACGGGGTAGATGTCGTCGCACTCTTCAAACGTTTGGTACCCTCTTGGAGATCAAAGCAGAGGGTGCTCACCGTCGCGATTGCAAAGCAACACAATAGTGCACAGCACTAACGTCTTTAGTACCTCCTCACCTCTCTAATGATGAGTTTCTTTCTACTCATTTGCCACTTCTCATGAACTCCTGTTGATCGGCACCGCGGGCCACAACTATAGAAATATCTATCAGCAGAGTGAGCTTACATCTGCCAGCCTAGCTTAGTGGTGTAGTTGGCAGTGATACTCCATACCATGCTGGTTTTGTTTTTGGCAATGATCGTGTTCGAATCTCCGCCCGGACTTTACATTTGTACTAATCATGATCATGCAAACCAGCGACTCGGCTCTGCAGTTCTCTTCATACTGATGTGGTTAAGTGCTTACCTCAATTGCTATGTCTATTTTTCTGGTTTATACTCTATTGTATGCTCCACACCAGAAAGCACGGAAGGAAGTCTACTCAGACTCTTGGGACCATGCCGGTTATAGATCCTCCTTTAAGCTACCGACACCTATACAGTACCGTAGTAGCTTCACATCAATTCAATCCGATGGTTTAGTGGTTGAGCCTCGGAGCATGCGACATTGCTGATGCATATTTTTAGCGGCACGGGTGTTCGACTCTCGCAAAACGTAACACCTACAAAAAGGTTAACCGTCAGACTCGGAACCTGCAAGAAGAGGCTGAGGATGATCTAGTAGTAGAATGATTTGGGGACTACTGGACATTCGAGAATCGAATTGTTAAAACAGACTCACGTGCAGCGAGACAGGCTGTCTCAGCGGATCATCAAAACACTTGGAGAGTCGGTCTCTCGGGTAAGCATCCAGGTCGTGCTTACGTATCCGTACATCGTAAGTAGAAATAAATTCGCGCACTGATACACGCGGGCGCAGGAATTAATGTCCATCGACGTCCATCTGTCATCACCATACATTTAAGCACAAGATGATGCCAAATGCAACCAAACAACGGCTTGAATCCTGATCAGTCTCTTCCCGACGATTGGCTTCATGGCTGTGCATCAATAGTAGGAAATCTTGTGCTTCAGCTCCATCGTGTGAAGGAGGCTGTGATTGGACAGTACGTCACTGATACCCTGATTCTCCTCTATCTCATGCATCCGCTCAGTGATGATGACAGAGTCGATATTCCAGAGCTAATGAAGATATTGCCGACT